>OY292401.1:4790677-4903759 GCA_958496205.1 Idaea biselata | reverse complement strand
AAATGCGGCGCGTGCGTTGCTGATAAATGTGCGATCACCTTTAAGAGCCGTATTTACAAAAGACCCTATGCGTGGCATCAAACTTTTGTCACATTTTCGTTGACGTTGTCACTAACAAGAGCAAGACAAAGCATTAATCTACGCAATGGGCTGTTAGACTTGTTTCTGCCTTCATACCGAATTATTTGGGGTTAACGCAAAGTAAGATAAAAAAACCAAAGTACCATCTCCAAGTGATACCTTTAAATATTGAAAAATTATAAAAATAACTAGTTTGCAAAAGAAAATACTTGTCTTGTTTATTAAACTTCTAGCAGTGGCCAACGGTTTCACCCGCGTAAATCTCGATGCCGCGGGAGTATCGGGATAAAAAGCTTATGTGTTATTCCAGATCGCCAGCTATCTGCGCATACCAATCGGTTTAGTACTCTATGCGTGAAAGAGAGTTTACATAAATAATAACTTTCACATCCTTACTTAATATTATAAATGCGAAAGTAACTCTGTCTGTAACGTTTTTACGACTAAACCGATTTTGAAGATCCGGATATTACCGCGGGTTCGGGATCTACGGGGGTGAACCCGCGAAGCGCAGCTATGTATAATATTAGTAGCATTTACTTCAGTGCAAGCATGACAAGGTTTTGGTATATAGGAACAATTTAATTAGGAGCCTTACTTAACCCTATAGGGCTCCCCGTTAGCCTAACTTAAGCCTATAAGCCCCCCCCCCCCCCCCATACAGCTGCGATAAAATCGCTTGATATTTTGTGGTTTTTCGCATGTGTGGGTGCAGTATTAAATACTAAGTTGTATGTAACATCATACAAGCTTTATAACTTGTATGTAACATCATAATAATTAGTGACATAACTTTTCTTAACCTAGGGTCATCATTCACAACAGCACATAATGCAGCAACAGTTAATGGCCACTACTAGACAGGACCATCCCAATCAGCAGGTATGTCCCTCTCTTGAGACTTTATTGTACATAAACATATGGCAAGCTTCATATTGTTATGCACATGTAACATTTATATTTCCTGTGCACATGCTGCTTTATATTAAACCATCATGCAGGTCAGTGAGGTAAGATCATAAAACTTGTGTGTGTTTATCATTATTTGGGTATACAAACATTTTGCATGTATCTGTTGTGTGTCTTAAAGAATGTTATTGTCAAACATTGCTTAGCCCTATTAGAAACGCTTAGCATATTTGCAGCTCTCATTCCCATACTCATTTTAAATTTATAAGCGCATGCTCAATTATTTAAGTAGCCCTCGTAAGGAGTAGTAGTAGTAAGTGCGCTGTCACCCCCCTTACTTATAAACGATGACTAACAGATGAGCTTGTTTCCGTCTGTCAACTTTTAAACTTCATGTCACAGTAAGAGACAAACGGTACATAGTATACCGATGCATATACATCGTATAAAAGTAACCGCAAAACGTTTTTGTTTAATCTTATGATATTTGTTGATGGTGGGTAACATGAGTCATGAATTCTTGATATTATGACTATTTATGACCAATTTAAGTTGTGTATAGCCGCGGTAAACTATTAACTGAAGTCGGCTTCGAAACTTAAACAGACTCGCGGTTTGCCATACAAAATCTCTGTTATTTCTTTGTCCTTAACATTTTCCCAACTATCAATGGATCTTATCCTACCTATTCTGGACAATAACAAATCAAACGTCAATAAATAGGTCCAGCCGTTTTAGTCAGCGCTGCCGACAAATATGCTGCAGCATATTTATTTCGCGTTAAAGGAACATAGAAAATGTTTGGGACATCACCCCCAGCACTAGAACATAATACCTCAATTATTGCTACTAAAGATTTAAACGACAAAACACCAAAATTCACATACTAATATTGAATTTAGAAGTTGCTTAAGTAATAATTTAACTAGTACTCAGTTTTTAAATGGCAATTCAGTATTCTACCGTTAGTTAAGTAGATATACGTAGTTTCATCGTTAATAGTTAATCTATACTTTTTATCGCTAAAAATACTTGCATGCATTGTTAAAATATACCTATTGGTAGGTTCATTATTTGTGAGTACTTCAGTGACGTTACCCATTCCTATTTGTTTGCTAGTACAATATTTGACTTGACTTTTTTGTTCGTGTTTAAAATTAATTTCAGTTGTTAATGTTTAACTAGGTATGTACTTATATGTTGTTTTTGTATGTTGTTAAAATATTCTTTGTAATCATCGTGCCTTTTGTAGCTGGTATAGGTATATAAAACAGTTTTTTGTTGTAATTATCTTTATATGTAAAGGTTAAAGTAAACTAAATTAGTTTGTCTATTGACACACTAATTCTATTGTCATCAAAATCTTTTAATGTATAGGAGTAACTGTTTGGAGAAATATCGGAGCGTCATCTATTTATACCGTAACTTAAACTTGCTATACAAAATTGTTTTAAAAAATCTATCCTGTTTAAAATGAACATCTTGATAAAATAGTCTAAGGAAGTTCTTTTCAAAGAAATCTATTATTTTATTTTATAATTGTAAAACCAAACATGGTCAATTTCTTTTTACACATGGAAACAAAACAAGAATTTTGCGTTGTAACACTATTTTAGCCACTATAAAGTCGTTTAGCTTATGTGACTAGGCCCCTTACTTACAAACGATGATTAACAGATGACTAAGTTATGTAACGTTTGTCTATTACTGTGACATGAAGTTTCAAAGTTGACAGACAAAGACAAAAGTTAACATAAGTTAATCATCTGTTAATCAATGTTTGTAAGTAAGGGGGTAAAACATTACGGTTCATGATACAGATTAACATGAATTCTTTTACCTCGACATTTTTTCAAAGGAACAATAATAAAAATGCTTACTCCTTAGATTCAACTGACTGTGAGCGAAGATGGGATCGTGACGGTGGTGGAGCCGAGCAGCAGTAAGATGGTGGAGAAAGAAGAGCTCCATGAGACCATCAAGTTACCCACCGACCACACCACGTTGACTGTGCAGCAGTTACAGCAGATTGTGGGGCAGCAGGTTGGTGGAATACGAACCGTCCGGTGTACCTAAGACGCTTTTATTTGACCCCCGTGGTTTCACCCGCGTAAATCCCGATCCAGCAAGTTGTTAACTGATTACGTAACTGTGTTGCTAACAAATCTCGATTGAAACAATTAAAATTGTAAATTACACGATTTACACGTCATTTACTCGCTAACAAATTGCCATTACAGTTAAAACTAGCGACTGCAACTGTCGAACTGTATATCCGTAAACGCAAAAATCAACAATTTCAATTGTTTAATTCAATCGAGATTTGTAACCAACAGAGTTACGTAATCAGATAGCATATCTCCAGCTATCTGCTTACCAAGTTTCATCGCAATCGGTTTAAAAGTGTTTATGTATAGAAGTACTTGTTTACTTACACACAAACTTTCACATGTAATACTATCGTCTTTATATTCGAATCATGTTTTAGAACTGTAACAGTCGGCAAACACTAGTTTTGTTGTCGATTGTGCATACAAGAAACAACCTTATGGAATAGATATTTTATATAGGTAACCTTATAGAACGTTGCAAATCCAACTGTTCAAATATTGCCTTCTTGTGTAAGTAATTTAACTAGAACCATATCTAGAAGGCATTGCTATGCTTTAACAAAACGAATGTATTCTAAAATGCAAACAATCTGCTGTTTGTCGCAATAACTACTACGTACAAGCAAGTCATATTCATAAAAACTATTTCATAATAGAAATATTTTAAAGGGAAATACATCACAAACACGCTCGCGGCGAGGCTCGAACTCGGCTCTTTCAGTGTCCTTTTTAGATCAATGTAATTTTTTTTAATGAACCTGGACTGTCCCACTCCTGGGCATAGGTCTCCCCATATCCCGTCATTTGTCGCGGGGAGGTAGCTATAAAATAAACTATTTCCTACATTAATTTTAAGTAAGAAATAGGTTATTGAAAGGTTAAAACAGGGTGTTTAGACGTGCCCAATGGGGTGCCACGCGCAAAGCTGTTTGCAGAGGCGCTGGCATCGGATGATCTTTTTTTTTTCGATGATGGTCCTCCACCAATGGAAACGCCGAGTTTTTTTTTTATTATTTCGGTCTCGGACCGATATGGCCAATTTGGCGCCGAGAGTTGTAAAAAACACATGTTTGACAGTTCTTAATTCAAACCTAAGATTAATCGACTCGCGCCCTCTGCCGGTATAAAAAGTTAGTGTTCCTCCTAATTGCCCATAGCTTATCTTCTGTAGGCATAAATAAATTATAAGATATTAATTACATTTTATAAGGATAACTAATATAAGATTATGTATGTATAATATTCATTTGATAATAAATACAAAACATTTCTTTCTAGGTGCTTGATAGCGTAGTCCGTATAGAACAAGCCACAGGCGAGCCCGCAAATATCTTGGTCACTCACAATCCGGACGGTACTACGTCCATCGAAGCCAGTGCGCAAGATCCTCTCTCTATCGTCAAAGATGAAAAAAGTGCGGGAAAACTGGAGGCAGGACAGTTCGCTATACCTGGCGAAATCAAAGATCTGAAGAGCATTGACTTGAAGGTGAGATAATAATAACATTGTCCATTAATTGAATTAGTAGTTATTAATAATGTTGATTGGTGAGTTTGTAAAGTTCCAGTCTCAACAATCATCTCTACTTACCTGCAAATAAAATGAAATAGTATCCATAAGTTTACTTAGTCTTAATCAATTATTTTTTAATAAATTAATTATTTTAATAATTAAAAGAATTAATTATTAATAAATTTTGTAAACATCAACACATCAGCATCTAGTCTTATGGTAAGCTACTAAGCTTGCAAAATTCTCTGTTACAACATGCAAGTGATACCATAGCCAATATTATTTTAGATCCAGGCTACATAATTGTATGAGAATCTATGTAGTCTGGGGCTTAAAGGCGTGTTACATAGAAAGGGTTGTATAGAATATTGTACAACATTTGAAGTGTCGTCTATTCCAGAGCGTGGGCAGTAGAAAGGGTTGTGCAAAGTGTACCTTCTGTACAACATTTAACTAACAGTGACATTTTATTATATTTTTACCTACTAAGTTGACTGTATACCTTTTATGGTGGGCCTAGAGGACATCATATTTATTGTAAAACACCTATTGTAATTTACCGAGTGCAAGCAGTTAAATAAATAAATAGAATTGAAATTTGAAGTTTGGTACATTTCCAGAGCGTGGGCAGTATGGGCATGGAAGGCGCGGTGGTGAAGATCTCGACGGGCGCGTCGGAGCACGACCTCACGCACGCGATGTACAAGGTCAACGTGGAGGACCTCTCGCAGCTGCTGGCCTACCACGAGGTCTTCGGGAAGCTCAACGCCGATGGACAGCCCGCTGCTAAGGTAACCTACCTGTACTTACATTATACAAGACTTCTTATCATTATCAGCCAAGCGATGTTCCCGGTTGCATCCCACTCGGGAGTCCGGGGTCCGCTTTTCTACTATTACGTCTACACTTCGCGCGCGCGGGCATCCCGCGTAGTGAGACCATTTTCACGCATATCTGCTCTTACGATGTCAAGCCAGCATTTCCTGGGTCTTCCCAAACTGCCGCAGGCGGGCGGAGGCGCCATAGCAGGACATTGATTGTTATCTCTGATAGCAGTCGTTAGGTCAAGTTAGAGGCCGTAGGGCGACCTGAAAACTATAACGCCAGGTGAGCCACACCACTATACGAAGATTGGTTCCCCGCGTAACTTTCACTAGGCGTTCTCGCCACGCCTCACTACGCGCTCAGCCTCACTACCATACAAAATAAGACTTATACCTATCCTTCTATTAAATATGTGAAAGTTTGTGTTAAGTAAACTAGTATGTTTGTTACTCCTTCACGCAAAAACTACTCAACCCAGGCTTAACACAGGCTACTTTTCATCCTGATATTTTCACGGGATCGAGACTTACGCGGGTGGAACCAGCGCACCTAGTTATTGCTCAAACCATGTAATTTGTTATAGAATGAAGTAGAGATCGACGTGCCTGGCACCAGCGCGGCGGCCGCCATGTCCGAGGCGGAGTCCTCGCCCGGACACCACGCCTGCGACATCTGCGGGAAGATATTCCAGTTCCGATACCAGCTCATTGTACACAGGTAACATTCGAACACATCACTGCAAGAATATACCTCCACCTACACCTGTTACTCTCATAACCGTTTCTAAGACTGGTCTTAGCTAAGGAATGTTTTCAGGCTTTTGTCAAAGTCAATCCTAACGGACTTACGACCACTCTGACGCGGTTAAAAGCATGTGTTCCACTATACGTTGGCTAGTGCACTCAGATTAGAACTTGTTTCACTACAGTCTTTATATCTTCGTGACAAGCATGCTACAATGATGTAGCAATGATGTCTAAGCTATGAGGCTAGGTAATCGTCACTCACTAACTGGTGAGGTAGTGGTCATGCATGACCATTTGACTTCACCTCAATCAATTGATTTCTATTTAACTCCATCAAAGCAACTGGATTTCACAAAAGATGATTGATTTCTGTAATTTTAACAAATGTTTTTTTTTCTATTTGTTCAAATAGACGTTACCACAGCGAGAACAAACTATTCATGTGCCAAGTCTGCGGTTCTTCGTTTGCTAATCCAGTGGAGTTATCGCGCCATGGGAAGTGTCATCTTGGTAAGTATACAAACTTAATAAATAATAAATGTGGGTAATAAATAAAGTTAATAAATATACGAGGACGAATTTTTTTTTACGTCAACGAATATGTGACAGACACATTACTTAGACAAGTAATTACTTTGAATCACTGAAATGAAAACTATACAAATACGCTGGAATTGGTATACCATACAAAATGACATTAGATCTTTGTGCCTATTTGATCTGCACCATGTTGCGCTGGTGTCGCGCGTTTTCGCGCGTAAATAAAAACCCGGCCAAGTGCGAAACTCGCGCACGAAGGGTTCCGTACCACTATCACAATTGGGTACGGAATCCTAAAATGGTTTACAACAACTTTGATTTAAAGAAAATCTGAAACTTATAAGAAACTCTTTGGACGGTGAAGGCAGACTAGTATATTTGACAGATAGGGCAGCCATTTTGAATTCCATGACCAACTCGATTTGACTTGACCAATCAGAAGCGACCTCACATCATACTAGAATTCACTTGTAGTTTTTGAAACACGTTTGTTGTATGGGAGCCCCTTTTAAATAATTGTTTTATTTTGTTTTTAGTATTTATTGTTGTAGCGGCAACCGAAATACATCTTCTGTGAAAATTTCAACCTTCTAGCTATTACGGTTCATGAGATACAGCCTGGTGACAGACGGACAGACGGACGGACAGACAGCGAAGTCTCAGTAATAGGGTCCCGTTTTTACCTTTAGGTACGGAACCCTAAAAAACAGTTATTGTCGTTTCTCTAATTTGTTACTGTCATTTCCAGCCGGCGACCCCGCGTTTTCGCGCGTAAATAAAAACCCGGCCAAGTGCGAAACTCGCGCACGAAGGGTTCCGTACCACTATCACAATTGGGTACGGAATCCTAAAATGGTTTACAACAACTTTGATTTAAAGAAAATCTGAAACTTATAAGAAACTCTTTGGACGGTGAAGGCAGACTAGTATATTTGACAGATAGGGCAGCCATTTTGAATTCCATGAGACCAACTCGATTTGACTTGACCAATCAGAAGCGACCTCACATCATACTAGAATTCACTTGTAGTTTTTGAAACACGTTTGTTGTATGGGAGCCCCTTTTAAATAATTGTTTTTTTTTTTTTAGTATTTGTTGTTGTAGCGGCAACCGAAATACATCTTCTGTGAAAATTTCAACCTTCTAGCTATTACGGTTCATGAGATACAGCCTGGTGACAGACGGACAGACGGACGGACAGACAGCGAAGTCTCAGTAATAGGGTCCCGTTTTTACCTTTAGGTACGGAACCCTAAAAAACAGTTATTGTCGTTTCTCTAATTTGTTACTGTCATTTCCAGCCGGCGACCCCGCCGAAAGACACGCCAAGAGATTGGCCCAAGACAAACCGTACGCGTGCACGACTTGCCATAAAACGTTCCTGCGTAAGGAACACCTCAATAACCACATCCGTAGCCATTCGGGCGAGACCCCTTACAGGTAACATTACTAATATTTTCTGTTTTACGGCCGCGGACCTTTGGAAGGCGTACGTGGGGCCGAAGCCAACACGTAAATGCCTGTTTAGATACAATTATAATCGCAAAGTATGAAATAGACCCCTATTATTAACATCGTTCTTATGGTGAAGGAAACCATCATGAGGAAATCATGGATGGGACATTCCCAAATCCGAGGTGCCTAACGTCTCTAAGAGGAGTTACCCTTGCCCAATAGTGGGACAAATTAGCTGGCTAACAAAAAATATTACCATGATTGGCATAAATTAATTTCACACATAAATGATTTTTCCCGATGCTCATAAAATATACATACACTTTAGCCTTACTTTTATCAACTCTTGGATGACCCGGCGAACTTTGTTTCGCCTTAAAAATAAAAGTAACCCATGTCCGTCTCCTGGTGCTAAACAACCTCTCCACCAGTTTTCAGCCTCATCGGTTCAGGCGCTCTTGAGTAAATATATAAATAGTGTTACTAACAAGACTTTCTCTTAAATATACTTTTTCCTAGCTAAGAATGTTTTGTTGTCCAGATGCGAGTTTTGTTCTAAAACGTTTACGCGCAAAGAGCACATGGTGAACCACGTCCGCAAGCACACCGGCGACACGCCGCATCGCTGCGACATCTGCAAGAAAAGCTTCACGAGGAAGGAACATTTCATGAACCACGTCATGTGGCATACAGGTATGTACACAAATTACAAACATATACAAAAAACAACTTAGGGAAAGAATCCACGATCGCTAGACGGTTGGGCAATAACAATGAAGATGAGGTTTTGTAAGTTACTTCACTATTTATATATGTCTTTGTGTAAGGGCTGATTTTTCATTCTACAGATAAAAGATATCGAATGAAATCAATCCGAACCAAATCGAAAAGCTTTCTATAACTAGATTTATTTTAAAATATAGTGACGTTTTTATTTGGTGGTGTTACATTTTATTAGACAGATATCTTTGTCTAGAGATTGGAATAATCAGCCCATATTAAAATATGTAGATTCAATAAGACAAAAGTAATTTTCATTCTTCAAATCCTTCCTGCTTATTGTTATCGAGATCTACATCTTCATTGTATGGGTAATATTAGGGAGAAAGGCATTCATTATACAAATATTCTCTCGGTTATAATTGAACGATCAAAGCTCGAATAATCACAGCGTGACGCCCCATCATTGTTAATTGGAAGCCAGGTGTTCGCATCTCCCCTTCCTTTACAAGTTTACACAATAAACATTACACAGCTCAATGTCACATATATTACCTACTATTTTCGGAATTTTTAGTTTGTAATATTGGTAAAGAAAAACCCAAGCCTGCACCAGTGAATGGGTTCAGAGCCAGTGGTGCAGAAAGTAGAAAAAAAAATCAATTGAATGATTCAACTATATACATTAAAATCTCAATCAAAGAATAAGAAAAACAAACTAAACGTTTCGAGTAACATAGTTGCATCATTTAACGTTTTATTTTCTGCCCACCCCCAACTAGGTGAGACTCCGCATCAATGTCAAATATGCGGCAAGAAGTTTACTAGGAAAGAGCACTTAGTGAGCCATATGAGGTCTCACACTAACGATACTCCGTTCCGATGCGAACTTTGCGGGAAGTCCTTTACAAGGAAGGAACACTTCACCAATCACATTATGTGGCATACCGGTTAGTACTGCTTTCATCCAGCCACTAATACATACATCTCAACAAACGACGTGTTAAGATAACCCATTTGAAAGTGGTCATTGTCGACTAGTTTCCACTGACTGCAATTTTCTGACATTTATACACGAGGGATTTGTTCTGCTAAGCATTAGAACTGGCCGAATTCGACTTGCGCTCACGTTTACATGTTAGATGTCACTTGCTTTCGCTACACAGGAAGAAATTTATACATTACCCTGTGTATCTGAATCTCTGATTTATATCACATTCCCTCAGTTCATCTGTTCAAGATAAACAGATGGATAATATACGAAATTCTTCTTGTATAGCGGACTCTCTTCAACAAGCGTACAGCATGCTGCAAATGTGTGCGTAAACCATAGTTCTCACACACCCCAACACTGCCCTGTAAACACATTCGCACCATATTTTTACACTTTACGTTAAGGCCGCGTTGTTTGTTGAGATTCAAGTACTTTACCTTCGTACCACTGCAGTGTTTCACAACTTGATGTGCCCTTAAGAAACGCGGTGACAGGCTTGGATTTTTCCCACAAAGCATTTCATTAACACAATGTTGTTTGAGTGTTATTTTAGCATGAGTTTTATGTTATACTTACGCATGTTTGGAGTTAATTAAAACTTAGGTAGTGTGTCGTCTTGTACCTAGTACATTTTTGTATGTTTGGTATGATGTATATAGAGAAGATACGTACACGTCTACAAGATGAATAAGCATTGACAATGTTTGGTATGAAAATACCAAGCGTTGGACCTTGGATTCAAACCAGACTGTTTTAAACAAGCGTAAATATGCGTACGAGCTTGATAAAGTAAAATTTTATTAATTTTAGAAATTCGAGTCTAGATCGCGTTATAGACAACTATGTTTTTAATTACCTCGACGTTTCGGCAAACGAGTTACACCGGCCGTGGTCCCGAGAACACACACGGCACGTCTTGGCACCACGGTCGGTTTAACCCGTTTGCCGAAACATCTTTCCCGTTTGTCTATAACGCGATCTAGACAAGAAGTTCTAAAATTAATATGGCCAGTAATCGTGTAAGTTTAAAAAGTGTGTAGGTAACTTTTTGTATTGCAAGTGTGTATGTTAGCTTAAAACCACCCTAACCAAAAGACTCATCAACTGTTTTTGTTTTCCGTAGGAGAAACCCCGCATAGATGCGACTTTTGCTCCAAAACGTTCACTCGCAAGGAGCACTTGTTGAACCACGTCCGCCAGCACACGGGCGAATCGCCTCATCGCTGCAACTTTTGCTCCAAGTCTTTCACCCGACGCGAACACTTGGTCAACCATGTGCGGCAACACACGGGCGAAACGCCTTTCCAGTGCGGATATTGTCCGAAAGCGTTTACTAGGAAGGATCATTTAGGTGAGATTCCATTTACTCTATGAACAATTTTCCTATTTTTATTTCCATTTTATGACACTGTCGCGGTAAGCAAACGCGCTTTCGATGCATAACCGATTGGGTTCGATTCCAGCTGTAAAATAAATGGAAGATCACATATTTTACAGTGGAAAACGAATATTCAGATATTTGTTCCTTGTCATGCCTAGCTGTTTGTGTAGGTATTTACGAAAGCTAAATGACGCTGTGTTGCTTACAACCTTAAAAATAATAATTTTAGAATTTAGATTGATGCAATGTCTAGATTATTCATAGAAATTGAAACAACTGACAAAACTTTACTTATTGTATTGTAGTTTTTGTCAAACTTTTGTCCTGTTATCCAAACTAATTCTCAAACCAGTTGTAATATTCTTTCGTTACCTGTACGTAAATGTATAATTGACTACTTAAATGTGCACACACAAAAATAATATATATAATCTTATATTTACCGTTTCCAGTGAACCACGTACGCCAACACACGGGCGAATCACCCCACAAGTGTTCGTACTGCACAAAGTCGTTTACGCGCAAGGAGCACCTCACGAACCACGTGCGTCAACACACGGGCGAATCGCCGCATCGATGCACCTACTGCGCTAAATCCTTCACTAGGAAAGAACACCTTACGAACCATGTCAGGTGAGATGTTACACTAATTTATTTTGCGGATAACAGTGAAATTTGTCGACTGTATGTAGTGCTTTTGAAATGTACATGGGGTAAGAGCTGGTTGAGTCTGGGTTCCTATTTACGGTTAGTTTTAGTTACGGACAGTTAGGGCATAATATTCTCTACCAGAAGAATCTTATAACTGTTCAAAACATTGTGAAACAAAGTAAAAAGATGCTGTAAAACTTTTCACAACATTTTGCAACTGTTGGAACAGTTTTAAGATTGGTCTTATAGAAAATATTATGCCCTACCGTTTGAACCATGCCTAAATTAGAAAAAGAATTCCAACCATACAAGTCCATAAAAGTCGCTGTTTCCGTTCTCCTGTAGGTTATACTTATTTATCATTATTTAGAAATAGTAATGAATTAATATCACTATTACAATGCTGTGCTACGAACCACTTAACAGTGGTCCTGCAAATATTGACCGTCTCAGTAGTGTAACCGCATGAGTAAAGCCGGCATGGTTGGCATGTTTACATTATATTCCGTTATAGAGGTAATTTTATCAGTTACTTTTCTATTAGAAAACCATAAATCGCCCTTCTCTTTCTTTGTTTAGTTGCTTTCGAAGTTTACTCATTAATTTTTATTCATGCACTAAATATTAGTTAGCTAATGTTAATCGTTAGAATCCAAGTGAACATGCACTATGGAAATATCAGAGTAGTTTTTTTTTAAAGACGGCATTTGTGTGAGGTTTCAACGTAGCACAGCATTGTGCATTCCGATTTGGTGTTTTTGATGGAATATTGGCATATTTATATTAGCAATATTCTTTGTTATAGTAAAAAGTGGTTGAAATTCATTAGTGTTTCTTATTATCTTGTATTCATGACGGATCGAAAGACAACTATAAATCGTGCATTGCATTATAGTCTCGTTTTTATCGCACTTGTGGCAAAGTTATAACATGGACCATCTAGTTTGTAAATAGCGGTAATGACCCATAGACATTATAGTGACATTATAACTATTACACATACTGTCAGCTATATCGCGCGTGCTTCGCCAAAATGTTTGATCTCAGACAGAAGAAAATTCCTTTTAATAACTACTAAAGTTATTTAAAACCCGAGAATTTCTCATGTCTTTAATTAATATTGATTTCAAATGTCTTGTTCACGAGACTTGGATTCGTCTATTACTGCGAATCTGTTTCAATCCCCTAGTCTCGTCGCTAAACTTATTCGCAACACGGTCACTACAGAAAACTTTTGCTTATCTATATCTATAAAAAGCGTTGTCCTACTAACCGACTGACTGGACCAACGCACAGCCTTAACCACTGATAGTTCAAAACTAAAATTTAGAGAGTGTGTCCTTATATAATGTAGGCATCTAAAGAAAAGATATTGAAAATGTATACTCCTTTCACCCATAAAGAAACGATCTTGCGTTGTTTCGAAATGCAATCTTTTTTCAACAATGATATCCCCGATGTCAATATGAAGACCGCCTTGCTAGTATTTCAATACAAATCGGAATGTGCTCTGTTGCATGCGGTGTGCAGACAGCACACGGGTGAAACGCCCCACAAGTGCACGTTTTGCCCGCGCGCGTTCACCCGCAAGGAGCACCTCAACAACCACCTGCGGCAACACACGGGCGTGACGCCGCACGCCTGCTCCTACTGCAACAAGACCTTCACGAGGAAGGAGCATCTTGTCAACCACGTACGGTGCGTATGCGACACACACTCAAATGAAACTATACGAGTACGCTGGAATTGGTGTATCATACAAAATTACATTAGATCTGTGTGCCGATTTGATTACCGCCATGTTGCCATGTTGATCATGTTGCCATGTTGTTGTTTCAATAGAAAACGCGCGGTTTTCTATTGAAAGCACGGAATAAATAACAATAGAGGAAGGGGCGTGAGGGCGTGGCGCGTGTGCCATACATCAGTACAGTTGTACTGACCTCACCTCAGTCGCTTCATGGTTGCTAACACATTGTGACATTGACACATTGCTATGCCCTTTCCACTATTGTTATCTATTCCGTGATTGAAGTGATGGTGACCGTCCGTGAACCTAATAGTTCCGTGGACGGTCACCATAACTTTCAATAGAAAATGCGTGACAACAGCCCAACATGGCGCAGATCAAATAGGCACAAAATTCAGTGCGCTATGACCTGTCCAACGACTTGTACAATGGAGGTCAGTGGCGTTACAACACTTGTCTTGCCTTGTGATCACGGTGTGGGTCATTCACACGTGCCTATTTGCAAGCCGGTCCGGTAAGCTAGCGAATAACCATCTACCTTCTTCTAGATAGAAGAATAACTGACTTGACAGATTTCCAGCCATTTTGCGGACATTTTCTCGTCTTTCCAAGTTCTTTCATTAGTATTGATCGAAATCAATACTATAATACGATCGAAACGAAAACAACTTTTGTTACTAAAGCCAACCAAAAGGTAGAAACCCAAACCGGTCCAGGGTTTGGGCTCTAGAGTAATAGTATGTTTTCGCGTCCATTCCATTGGCTTACTCGCCCGACTTGGAAATCGGCACCTTCAAAACACGGGTAGGTCACCCGTGTTTTGTCTGTAAAACCTACCATAGCTAACAAAGCCATAAGCCCCCCTCTGCTAGATTTATCAAGGTTAAATATTTCTTTCCAAGCCTTTACATCATTGATCTAAAGGCCACACAACAGATAAATATCGCATAGCCCATATTTTATAAGTATTCTATTCGAAAAACTTGCTCGCCATATTCTATTTGAGAAACTTTGCTAAAAGTCTGGAATCTATAGAATAATCGACCAATATGTTATAAATTTAGTTGAACGCAAAAAGGGTCTATGTGTTGCTCTAAACTTGTCCATGACTGACATACAAATACGTAAGCTACAGTGGTGGTCATATAATTAAGAACGCTGATATAAAGGGAAGATTTTTTTAACTAAGTCGCAAAACTAATTGCATGCATTATTTTTTATTGTTCTCGGTATCGTAAAACTTTTCCATAATACCACTGTATTCATTGATACACATGATTAGCTAAAAATAAATACACAAACTGTTTACACTACTTCTAAACATAGTACTCCTATTTACTGGCTGGCCACGTAATTAAGAACGCTCAATAGTTTATACGTTTATTCAAATTTAATTAGAGAAAAATCAGTCGATTTGGTACTGTTTGTATAATTTTGGAGCCATTTAGTGCTGTAAAAGGTAAAAGTGATTGCTTCTTATGAAAAAACAATGGAAAAAATAAAAGTTGTGATAAATCTACAAGGGAAGTAATAATAAAAGTTCGCCAGAAGTATTTGGTTCAACAAAAAGATAGCCGACCATCGACAATGTGCAAAAACGATGGTTTTCCACACTGTAAAGCATTTTGCTACGTATCAAACTACTTCGAAGGTTTCGCGTGTAGGTACCTAAACAGTGAAAATCAACTCCTCGAGATGACCGAAACATCGTTCGTATGGCAAAACAAAATCCTTCTAAAGGGTCCAATGACAAGAAAATAATATTTAGGTGAAAACAACTCTACAGCAATCTCAGCATGCACTATTAGAAGACTTGGTAGAAGAAATATTGCACGGAAGGATAGCAAGAAAGGTACCCATGTTGAAACTTTGCCACAGGCAAGTCCAGCTGACATTAGCGAGAAAGTATGAAACCTGGACTGTGCGACATTGGTAAAATGTACTTTTTTTCTGACGAGTCGAAAATAAACAGAGTATGTTTCGATGGAAAATGATATGTACGACGTCCCACGAATACAGCATTCGACCCTGAAGTACACGAAAGTTACATTAAAGCACGGTGGTGGAATGTGAAAATTTGGGGATGGTTTTTTGGACATGGTGTTGGACCTGTAAAGTTGATAGAAGCTAACATGGATCAGTTCCAATACAAAAATATACTGGAAGAAACAATGTTATCTTACGCTGAAGACGTTCTACCGGTTATTTGAACATTCCAGCATCACAATGATCCAAAGCACACTGCACGCACCGTAAAGGAATTTCTTACAGCGCAATCAGTTTCTGTCTTAAATTGACCAGCCAACAGCCCAGATCTAAATCCAATAGAGAATCTGTGGCTCAAAGTAAAGAAAAAGGTTTCCAATACAAAGTGTGAAAATTTATGAGAGCTATCGAGCTGTACGACATTTTCGTAGAAGAATGGAACTCTATTTCGTTTGCGAAATATCAAAAATTAATATAGTTAATGGCTCGCCGGTGTAAAGCAGTAATTAAAAGCTGTGGATATGCTATTAACTATAAATTTTAGTCAAAAACGTATTAAATTGATTTTTAATTTTTCGCGCTACATATTATATTGTAATTTTTTAAATGTAAGTGTCATACAAAACATTTCCCGAGCAGTTTAATAAATCGTTCTTAATTATTTGTCCAGCTTCAGTACTGTTTGAATATGTTACTTTGGTAAAATCAATATAATGTGAAAAAAATAGTTAGCAATTTCATTATAATATTCCTAAGCCACGTTGCTCTATTAATGTGGCTATTTTATAACATAACTAGATGCTTCTCAAAAGGTACACATCTCTGTGTGTGGCACGATTTATATAAAAAACTTCTAGAACTTCAAATCGTTCTTAATTATATGACCACAACTGTATATTCGTATGGGCCGTTCAAGTATTACGTTAGCAGATTTATTTTAATTATTTACCCCCCCCCCCACCCCACCCCCACCCCCCACCCCCCCTTGTCAGCAAAAGTAAGCTCGCCCCTTCCCCGTAATGCTTACGTAAACATTTTTCAATTAATGTACCTATTGTTTTTTAAATGTCATAATTATAATAAGAGATTAGATTTTACTGATACAGTATTCAACCTTACTCGGTTCTAAAACGAGTGCGTAAAGACAATGTGAGGGTTGCCATTCGTGTAAAAAAGTAAAACAGACGGACGGACGGACAGACAGCGAAGTCTCAGTAATAGGGTCCCGTTTTTACCTTTAGGTACGGAACCCTAAAAACTACCGATGACGTAATTATCATCTAGACTCCCCTTCCCCACATGTCATCCAAAGTAAGCAAAGCAAAGACCCCCTCCCCCATAGTGCTTACGTAATACTTGAACGGCCCCTTAGACATATTCATAAATTGAATAAAATAACAGGAAACACACGGGCGAGACACCGTTCAAGTGCACATACTGTACGAAGTCGTTTTCCCGCAAGGAGCACTTAAACAATCATGTAAACTTGCACACGGGGGAAACGCCGAATAAGTGCCCCTTCTGCACTAAGACATTCTCTAGAAAGGAACATCTTACCAACCACGTCAGGTCAGTGCGACATTGTCTCTTACGAGGAAAGGATACTACAGGTCTCTGCATACGTAACGTTTCCCGGACGGAACGTGTCAATTTCTACATACAAAAATCCTGTGACTTCCCCCCATCGTCGCCCCGACGGGATTTACGGGAAAAGTTACATTTTGTATGGAATAGGTATCCTTTCCTCTTATTTTAAGTGTACAGACAAAATGAAACTTAATGGTGTATCCTATCAGAATTGTTTCCTTTACAATTAGTGTCCCCATATTTTTCTCCTGAATAATGCTTACAGATAAATCAGCTGCAAATGAGCAGATTCGCAGGAATGATGCTAATATTGCTATCGCGAAGGGCCGACCATTCAATTTTTTTTTATCTGTACACTGACCTATAAAAAATAGTTTTGATTGATCTTTATATTCGCTGCTTAAGCATCCTCCATGTTTATTTGCTTTGTGTAGATGTTGTTTTAAACTTAAGTACACTACCTATTTAAAATGTTAGCTAACAAACGTTTTGATTACATTGAGTAAAAGTGTAGTATTATACTTTCAATTGGGAAAAAATGCAAGCGTCTGTTTAAATCTCTTCTGGTTACATTTTGAATGAGCAACAAACAGCCTAACGCTATCATTGCATTTTCCTTACTTTATCATTTAGTTTAGTGCGAATTTGGGACTTGACTGTAACCCGAATTAGTGTAGGTATCTATATATTCCAAAAGAAGCTAGTACCATTCCGCTTCAACGATCCCAATGACATCTTGGCGACCATAAAAAGTATAGCAAACCATTTATTGGACAACACAAACAAATTCGGAAATAGTTAGCAAAGCCTAAAATGGGTTTAAATAGTTGAACATTTATGTTCTAGCATAGCATCAACTTTTTTATTAGATTTTTCTTCTGTTTTCGCGTTTAAAAAGCTTAATCTAATAGAAGCAACGTGATCAAAACCGAAAACTGACTTTAATTTCAACATTTTTGTTTATAAACCTTTTTATAATCAAACGTGGCGGGCAACCGTATCAAGATACCCTATAGGCGGCGGGAATATTGCAGGATCCACACGGGAGAGTCGCCGCACCGCTGCGCGTTCTGCAACAAGACGTTCACCCGCAAGGAACACCTCACCAACCACATGAAGCAACACACCGGCGACGCGGCGCACACCTGCAAGATATGCTCGAAGCAGTTCACTAGAAAAGAGCATTTGGTTACTCATATGAGGTTTGTTCATTTATATCTACACTAATAATTAACCTCTGGTCTGTGAGGCGCCACATTCGCGAAGTACCGTCGTCTGTGTAAGCTTATGACAGCGCGCCGTGCGTAGCGCAAAGAGTTTGTTTTTGTTTGTTATTTTCTATTTGTTACTCCGGGCGCACTTATATTGCGATTGATTTTAGGAGCCAGATAACTAATGAATATATTACGCCGTTTTTATAAGTGTCCTGTAATTATTTTTCATTGCAGAGGCATCTGATTGTGGCTATCGCCTGAAATTCGACAGTGCGTCAGAAATTGTGTATTTATTATACATTTACCAATTATTTTGCACTTTTTTTATCATACCTTGTGTCACAAAGATAAGTACTGTCTGTTGATACAGAAAATACGTGTGTCTAATTGGAAAGCTATCATAAATAAAAGTAAAATAGTTGGAAATATATTTTCAAAACCGCCATTGTGTTACGCGCACTCACTATCTCAGCTCACGAACGGAAATATTTGAATTTGAAAATCGTTTTTTTAATGTTTGTAGTGATTTTTTGACAGAAACGACAAATGTCTATGGTTCATTTATTCATTGGGAATATATTGCCAAACCATTGTATATCCTTTTACCAAGAATTAGAGTATAAAATCGAATAAAATGTGATAGAGGTAATCTTGGCACATATCTGTGCCAGCACATATGACGTGGGGTGCACAGAACTGCGCCTAACCAGACCAGAGGTTAAAGAGGAAAGATTTGTATTTTTGTGTACGTTTGTCTAATATTATAAGAAGGTAACGTTGGTAACAATTATGTATGTATTTCAAAACCAATTTCAAAACTTTCACTAATAGAAAGCTACATTGTCAAGTAGTAACATAGGCTACTCTTAATCCCGATATTCCCACGGGATCGGGACTTAAGCGGGTAAAACCACGTGAATCTGCTTGTAATGAATAAAGTCAAAACTACCGTGCCAATTTCAAAAATTCTTTCACCATTAGAAAGCTACGAGTAAAAAAGGCTACTTTTGATCCGAATATTCCCACGGGATCGGGACTTACGCGGTGAAACCGCGGAACGCAGCTAGTTTTTTATATAGTGTCATTGATGTAATCCAACTTTTCATCGTAAATCTGAGCTTCGTCACAGACAAACTTAGTTTTAAGTTAAGAATATTAAATCACTGGATTGATGTCTGTAGGTGTAGGTCCTTAGGTGGCTACGGTCTTTTACTTCATCTAACGACTGGTATCAAAGATACGGTAGGAAGGAGGAGCTCGAGAAATTAATTTTAGCCGCATATCTTTTACTCATCCAAGTAATGGCCGCGCCAGGCGTTGCTTAACCCACACGAATATATAATCGGCGAGCGCAGCTAGGTCAATGAGCTCCTCTGAAATTGTGCATGTGCATTGTGCACTTTATGTTATTTATTTGATATTTTTGTTATACCACAAAAGCTTATATCCTGTTTATTTGTACAGATACCACAGCTGCAGCGACCGGCCGTACAGTTGCGGGGAATGCGGTAAATCGTTCCCCTTGAAGGGTAACCTGATGTTCCACGAGCGATCACACAACAAGGCCAATAACGCTGCTAACAGACCTTTCAAATGCGAAGTCTGTTCTAAAGAATTTATGTGCAAAGGTAATATTTACATTACATTATGCGGACTAGCTGCACCCGTTCGAAGATAACATGGAAGCCTGCATCCGACCTGACTTCCTTTGTGGTTGCACCGTATCGGAACACGGGCAAGTCCGCTTGGCTTGGCGCTACGACTTAGGCCGGTGGATGGAAACAAGCCGCGGCCAAAGCCTCCAACCTAGAAACCCCTTTTAGTGGGCTTTTTCGGTAGGCCGGAGATATCCTAGCCATATTCATTTGAACTTACACGATTTGTACTCATTTACATTTTTCCGGGTCTAGCTGTCGTTTCGCCCGCATAAGTCCCGATTCCGCGGGGATTTCGAAAAACACTTTCTTATCGGATGCGTTCATCACATAAAGAACACAATCTCTAATTTTTAGCTTACTACTATCAGTGGTTTAGGCTGTGCTTTGAACAGTCAGTCAGGATAAAGCCTTTTATAGTTATAGATTGTTATTTTTAAATTCTCTTACCTCAAGGTTTCGAATAGTTTTGGCTGTTACAATAGTCTCGGTCGCAGACACACCATATTCATTTAGACCCGTGCTATACAGTTACTTCGTTTATTATCCACAGCTCATCTCATAACTCATCGGAGGACTCACGAAGACTCCGGAGAGAACGCGTCGTCAGAACCGCGGCCTGAGGCCGAAGAACAAAACTGTACCAGCAAATGTGTTAAAGTTGAACAAGAGAACAACATATCTGTGAAACGAGAGCATGATGCCCAGTAAGTTATTAATAATCATTTGTTATTTGCAGTTACTATAACTTATTGACCAAGATAATATGGCCGTGTAGCCCTGGCATAGAATAGGACATCCCATCTCTTCCAATGGGTGTCGTCAAAGGCGACTAATTAATGGATCTGGGGTAGACTAGCAAACGTTAAGTTCTCCCTGTGCGTTGAAGGGTAAACTACTTGGTCCTAAGGAGGGTTTCTGTCAGCACCCCCTCGAGTTCATAAGGAAGATATATTTGGCCTTAACATCGTTATCTTATATTGTATACAGGCCAGCAGTTGTTACTGAAACTCGTGCAGCTGAGAACACTGTCGTCGCTCAAGCGTCGCCTAATGCCCCAACAGTCATGCAGATAAATGCCCAAGTAAGTTTACTCCTATTTAGATAATGGGTTTTAAGGTCCCCGTAGCCAGAGGGTAAAAATGGAACCCTTAAACTAAGACTTTACTGTTTATGTTTTTCTCATATTTTATTCTGTTTTTAGTATTTGTTGTTACAAAATATCTTTCAAAATTTCAACAATCCGGCTATCACCGGTCATGAGATACAGCCTGGTAATAGATGGACCGATAGTGTAGTCTCAGTAATAAGGTCTCGTTTTTACCCTTTGGGTACGGAACCAAAAGACTACTTTTTATCTATTATCTACACAAATATTATAAAGAGGAAGGATTTGTATTTTTGTGTGTTGTATGTTTGTAATGAATAAACTCCAACTACTGGACCGATTTCAAAAAATCTTTCACCAAAAGAAAGCTTCATTATCGAGGAGTAACATAGGCTACTTTTGATTTCGATATTCCCACGGGATCGGCACTTACGCGGTTGAAACTAGTCTAATTTATATTTTTTTGATATTACAGTACGACGATAAACATCGCGGAACGACAGCAGGCTCGCCCGAAGTTGCGACGTTTACGCACACCACAACGCAACACCACGCGGGAACCGCGATAGCGCATCATCCAGTGACTGTCAACTATTAGCTAACTGTACTTTAGATTATATGGACTTTGGTGTGTTTAAGTGAACACAGAGACTCAGTGAAAGCGGGATGTAACTTGATTTGTATTCAGACGTTTATTGTAATTTCTGTAGGTAGATAGAGGACGTTGGTACAGGAAATGTAAGTGTATCTACTTGGTATTTCCACTTATTCTGCATTCGGTAGCCGCTGTTAATTTGTCAATAGGTAATTGTGGCTCGCCACTTATCGAACTCGGACTTATTTGTGATTTTTGTATGGGACTATAGCTGAGGGTCTGATTGTTAGCATAACAAAGGTACCTGTTCGCACATGACTCTTACACTCGTATTTATAGTCAATTCTAAGTAATTACCTATCTAAGTAATGTGTCTTTCACAGTTTCGTTGACGTTAAATAACACCAAAAAGAGCGAGACAGGGCATTGCTTAGCCAAAGTAATCACTCAGATTTGCTATAAATATGGTTCGAGAGTGAAGGAAAATAGACGGCAGTTAAACTAGTTATGATCTATTTTAGTTGGCGGTATAGTTCGCACAGAACTTCATGGCCCCTTTGAAGATAGGCTGAAGTACGAACCCGCGCAGGTACAGTCGAGTACAGTATAATTAACCCAGATACACCTCTCACCCTTTAGACACCGCCGCGCCGCGGACGTGCTGCGTTGTAGCCAATATCCCTAAGTAACACAGGGTATAGTGTACAAAAATATAACAAAATATTACAAACTTAGGTATGTTAGGTACCCACTTATGAACAAAAACACGGGTTTATAGACATCGTTTTTATTTGCGTAAAGGTGTTACACCTTCCATAATAAATTAATAATTACCTAGCAAAAATAACGAATAACTTTAACAAAAAATAATAACAACAACGAATAAAAAAAACAAAACAACTTTAGTTATCGCCTGTACTTCGAGACGAAAACGCGCATGTGTTTAGTATACGAACGTAGCACTCACACAGCTGTATGCGTTGCGGGATGGTCGTGGGGAACGAGCGACGTGCGGGGAGGGTCGGTCCCCTCCCGCGGACCGTACCTTTACCTAATGTGTTTAGTATACGAACGTAGCACTCACACAGCTGTATGCGTTGCGGGATGGTCGTGGGGAACGAGCGACGTGCGGGGAGGGTCGGTCCCCTCCCGCGGACCGTACCTTTACCTAATGTGTTTAGTATACGAACGTAGCACTCACACAGCTGTATGCGTTGCGGGATGGTCGTGGGGAACGAGCGACGTGCGGGGAGGGTCGGTCCCCTCCCGCGGACCGTACCTTTATCTAATGTGTTTAGTATACGAACGTAGCACTCACACAGCTGTATGCGTTGCGGGATGGTCGTGGGGAACGAGCGACGTGCGGGGAGGGTCGGTCCCCTCCCGCGGACCGTACCTTTACCTAATGTGTTTAGTATACGAACGTAGCACTCACACAGCTGTATGCGTTGCGGGATGGTCGTGGGGAACGAGCGACGTGCGGGGAGGGTCGGTCCCCTCCCGCGGACCGTACCTTTACCTAATGTGTTTAGTATACGAACGTAGCACTCACACAGCTGTATGCGTTGCGGGATGGTCGTGGGGAACGAGCGACGTGCGGGGAGGGTCGGTCCCCTCCCGCGGACCGTACCTTTACCTGGCGCATCTTTAATTCGCGTTGTGCGCAACTACCTGCGCCTAGATCAGAGGGGTCATCAAGTTTTGCGTGAACTATCCTACTGGCTACATCAGTCTAGTAAAGATCTATAACAAAGGGGCCGTGCATATCTTAATTATCCGCCTAAGCTATAGCACTTCATTTGGCTTAGTTATTTCATCTAAGAAGTTCGGCCGTAATCGCAGCAGCTTTATTATTATTGCTTAGTTTCTCTGACAACCAGCGAGATTCGCGCAAAACACGTTTGTGATAAACAACTAACAATTTCATAGAAATGGCCACATTGTATAATTATGTGAACTGAATCAATTCTTTTAGTTCTTAACGTTTGTAAATATTAAAGTGTAAAATGTAGATATTTAAGTAGTTTGTGATTTAAATTATAATAAACTGTTCATGACTATTTTTATATTATATCATTATGTTTTAAGATGTTTTTACTATCACTTATTAGATTTTAGTGGTGACTTGAGTTACTTGTTTGGTGTTTGCATTCTTATTGTAAAGTTATAAAAATAGCTTGTGCCATCTTTCTGAAATCTGTCCCAACTTTTTAACTTTTTTAACTTTTGGCATTGTATACTTGAGTGGCCGACCTCACTTCCATTTAGTATTACAAAGTTGTGTTAATCAAAATTATTGGTTGATTTAACTTTGTAATACCTTGAAGAAATTGTGACAAAATTCTTTGCAAAGGAAAGACCAATCTAACGTCGAGTTCAAAGTAATGTCGTTCACTCTATTAGAACTATCAGAAGGTCATTGTTTGTGGTGTAATGACATCTATTCCGCTTTGTTGTGAATATAGAAAAGAACAAAAATATATTTAAAGTATTTTTGTATGTGCTAAAGATAAAATTCTATATTCTTTATAGATAAAACATTAAATGTAGTTAGAATTTTAATTAGTGAAATCGAAATATCTTTAAATTATTAGACATAGTTAAACATGTAATTCAAGTCACAAGGATATTATGTATTTGTCTTTGGACAATTTTAATTAGTTTACCATTCAATAACATTTCTCATGAAGATGGTGTTTGTTTGCAAATCACTTTTTAAACATATAAAATAGGCTTGGTATTGGTTTTTTTATTAGAACACCTTACATTCCGTCTAAAATCAGGAGCTTGAGCCAGTATTAAAACCTTTTGTTTTTATTGTTTTAAACGAAGCAATAATTAATAAAATTACGGATTATATTTTTTACCGTTTTATAAGTCAATTGTTTAACTTATATTTTAGATACCTACAGGGACCATACGAAAGCGATGGATATTGAATACCGTTAGGTATGCCATGTGCAGAACACACATGCTGGGAACTAGAGCGTTCTAGGGCCGAGAATTTTGGAAACATTCAAGTTTTTATGCATCCAGTCATAGACCGGCCGCAGTAGCCTTACCAGTGTGTGTTCTGTGCCTTATTGTTGATTCGTTTGGGGAAGTGTCGCTTGTGTGCCGACTTCTAACTCTCATATTTCTTCTACTATTTATACTAAATTATGTGTTTTTATCATATACTTCTGACTTTAAAAAATCGTGGAATCTTTTTGACTATGCAGGAAATCGACTCAATACTCGTGGTGTGTGGATTTTAACTTTGTTGCTTGAAATATGGCACCATGCGTATTGCATACGTTTTACATCTTTTTACCTTATTATTTTAGAAGGTTTTATTGGATATATTATTTGTATTGTATGTAAAGTGATTGATTAGCTACACTTGCCCCAAATTCTGGTCCAGCTTAGTGTAATTCTTTGCCATGTGTGTACAGTAAGTGTGATGATTAAAATAATGTGTAGACATAACTAGGCACTTGGGTTTATTTAGATTTATTTAATTACATACCTACCTGTACTCCTCGAGCTATATGATGATGAGCCGGTTGTGCCAATGTTAATTTAGTAAACCGTAGATTAGCACAGCTATACACTGTCGCGCTTGTTTAATAATTTATTGTTTTAATTCTAAGGAATCGTAAACACCATTTGACATGAGATATTTAAAAGCCTACTTTAAATTAGATGTATTAAAGTCCCGGATAATAATATACCTAGCATTGCATTTCTATATGTAACTGGGTCATTTGTGCGTTTTTTTTTTTTGGCATTTCTCTTAACGAAATTATTGATATCTCTGACGTTCGTTGATAGCCGGCGTGGGTGCAGCTCAGCGTCTTATGGCTCACAGGAAATAAGCTACTTAGTTAAGCGAGAAGTGGTGTTGTAATCATTTCCGTGGGAAGAAATAACATAATATTACAGCTTGTAAACAACTATAGTCTTGTATTTACATTGTAAATATTAATGTTAACTATGTAGCTGTAATCTTTACTTACTTATAGCTAAAATCTAAAAGTGTACTATCATTTATATTAATCACAGCTGGTTTATCATTAAAGGAACGATTTTAAATCGTTACTTACATAGTATGTTTCTTTTTATTTCCCTTGTTACATCAAGCACGTGGACAATGTGTCTTAGTCATTTAGGGAAATGTACATTTCAAGAATTGGGCAATTATAGACTACATAAGTCGTTTCGCGAAATGTTCATTCCTAGACTAACTGCTGAATACTGAAACACCACTCAAAATTTGAGAGCTACTTAAACAATTAAGCAGCTGCTTAACTCCAAAATTGCCTTACCAATTTTGAATTTAGTAGCTTTATAGTATTCAGCTATACACCAATAAGAATCTCAGCATCAAAAGGTAAGAGTATAAATGAAGCAAGTAGGAAGATCATTAGGTAACAATATAAAATATATTCTCAATTTTCCTTACAAATACCTAAAATATAATACATGTATTGATTATTAAAATATTTTAAGCCTCAACAGCAACTCTAGTAGGAGTTTGTTTTGCCTTTGCTTTCCGAGGTTTGTCTGCAGTCTCCGGAGTATCATCTGGTAATTCCTCAGTTGGTACATCAGGTAGCTGATCTTGTACATCGAGGAGAGCCTCAAGCTCAGCCTCTACTTCGTCCTCATCTGCCTCAGATAGTTGACCAGAAATTAGTTCATCAATCTCCCGTTGCTTCTCAATACCTTCTTTAGTCTCGTCTAGGATCTTCTCAATTTCATCTATGTTAAGAATTTCATGAACTTTCTTTAGAGCATTGTTTCCAATTTTCAAGCCATCCAGTACCTAAAAATTAAAAAAATCAAAATTAAGTAATATAATAATAAATAACTGGCTTGTTGATGAACAAACCACAACCACTGGATCTATAAACTTAAAATTCATCAATGTTAGTGAGCAGGGAAATACTAGAAATTCATCCCCCAAAGGGGTTAAAATGGGAAACTTCCAATGGATAGCTATAGTATGATATGATATGAACTAGGTGTTGAACAAGACAAGAATCACAAACTCAATTTTCAGCTGAAAACCAACCTGTACTTCTATCTGTGCAAATTCCAAGTCGTGTGTTAGTTGTTCCAGTCTTTCTAATTGGGTGTCTGTGTTTTGTAAAAGGTTCTCTTGATACTTTTTCTTCTTCAGGAGTAGTTTGGCTCTATCTCGTTTTCCCTCACCTAATAGTTTCTTGGCTAACTGACGATCTCTCTCTAGGTTAATCTCTATTTTCTTTTGGTATTGTTTTAACTTATCTCTCTGTTGTTTTAGCTGCAGCACAGCCTTATCTTGTTCGGTTACTCTACTGACTGGTTTTTTATGTTTTCCGAATAAGCCACCCATTATTGCACCGTACTATGTTCGTTAATTTTAGCTACTCAGAAAACAGCTATTGACACGACACAAAGAAACCAAAGTAAAATTTTATTGGATTTGGATTACAATTTCAATTTTCGTTTCATCACAACACAAAACATCAAAACCAAAATGTTAAATCAAAGAAGTGTTGCCATTGCCATCTAAAATTTATCTAATTTACAGAAAAGGCCCTCCCTCATCATGGCCCCCTACCCATACAACTGCTTTGATTAGGATTGGATTGGAAATGCGCAGGGCGGCGGCGGCGCGGCGCGGCGCGGGCGCGCTGAGGAATCACCTTAAATTACATGTTTGGGGCTAATTTCCATTTTCTACACTGGATTAACCAAGTCGTCCGTCCATCTCGTTGGTGGACGTCCAACGAACGCTGTGCTTTCCGATCCGCGGTTTCCATTCGAGAACTTTTCGGCCCAACGACCATCAGCTGCTCTCTGTGCTATATGGCCTGCCCACTGCCCACTGCCACTTCAAAGAGCTAATCCGTTTGGCTATGTCGATGACCCTCGTTCTTCTACGTATCTCCTCATGGACATACATAATTGATGGACGGACGACTTGGTCAAGGCCGCAGGTTCACGGTGGAAGCAATAACCGAAGCATCTTGAAATATAATTATGAGGGCTTATGTCCAGCAGTGGACTTTTTACGGCTGAAATGATGATGATGATGATACTGGATTAATTTAACATTTGATGGAAATTACATTGAGCACCAAATTAAATGTGGTGCTCAATGTAATTTTGCTAAACAGTTTTAACATTTTTTTAAATAAAATTTTCAACCACACAATAAAGAAGGGCATGGGATAGAATAGAATAGATCTCATAACAGCGGCTAATTGATTAGCTGGCAGCACTACAGATATGTCAAAATTAGTGATGTGCACTCGGAAAAAACCGAACTCGAGTCAAATCATAGTCAAATCAAAAATCACAAAACTCGAATTAATAAAATTATTTTGGGCGGATTGCCCGCCGAACAAAATATTTTAGTTTGATTTTTAAACTTAAATTTTCGCCAAATCTACTAAACCGATTGAGGCGAAATTTGGTATGTACATCGCTAGCATTTGTACTTAGAGATCATCTAAAATTTCCACTAGATCAAGACACAGGTGAAGCAGCTAAATGCAGCTAATTTGATATTTTTTCAACATAAAAAAAATAATCATTTAGTATGGTCCAGAGTCTAGTTAGAGTATAGACACTAGACCAGCGGTCGTCACACTTTTCTGGCCAAGGGCCACACAGGACAATGTGGGTATCAGCACCGGGCCGCAGAGTAGGGGCGTTTGCCTACTTATACGTATTCGGCTAATTCTGTTATTTATTTCGCCTTAGGAAAATTGAAAACAAAATCATACATATTTTTAACCGCCTTCAAAAAAAACGAGGAGGTTCTCAATTCGTCGCGTATGTTTTTTATTTGGGATGTTGTTCACCGATTACTTTTAGACTGCTTGACTGATTGAGATGATTATTTTTTTTTATTGCAAAGTGGGAAGCCTCGAAATGGGCCCGAAATGGATCTGACCTGATCTGGACCCTTATTTTTGAATCGCTCGTGCGTTTTCGGGCAACTTAAATAGCTCTATTTCTGTTGATTTTTGTTTAATGTCGGCCTCCTGCGGCGAATGCTTGAGACCGTTCGTTGCGTCGTGCGATTCACATGGAAAAAATGCCGATATCGAACGAAAATCAGAAGAAATCGAGCTATTTAAATTACTCGAAGTGGCACAAACGATTGAAAAATAGATCCCCTGATCATCGGAGATCGAACCGAACCAGATTAGTCCACAAAATCTAGTAAATATTTCACTTTCGATCAAAGGGCTTTAATTTTGAGCAGATTGCGCTATAACTGATGAAATAAAAAATAATTTAATAAAATTAAAAGCCGACTTCAAATACGAAGAAAAGTAATAGAAATTCGAAAAAGGGCAGATGAATTATAAACAAATCCTACGTAAAACTGCACGACTTTAAACTTCAGGCGTTATTTTACGGTTTTTTATTAGTTTTCGTTTTCGAAGTCGGCTTTTTTTAGAATAATTAGAAAAAGAAATTTATAAATAATGTACCTAATTATAATATAATAATTATGTTTTTGAACTTTTTAATTATTGCTTGTGTATATCGATATCTTTGGGACTACATGCAATCCTCATTGCGTCTTCTAAATTAGTTGAAAGACGACTGCGGTATTTGTTTTTCAAGAAACTTATTTTCGAAAATGAATTCTCACAGAGGTAAGTCCAAGGAAATAAAGTTAAAACAAATTGTGCGCAGTATTGTAGGTAAACTTTTTTAGTTGCTAGGTACTTTTTCCAAAATCAAATCTGTTTTGATATTTTTTATGTAGCCTTGTATCTCACGAGCGCGGGTTTAGCTTAATTATGTAGGTAGCTTTATTGTCCTTGTATCAAGTATGTTGTCAGTGAGAGCTCGCGTGCCTTCAGCATACACATACAAATTCGCTTCAAAATCCCAAATCTTTACTTAATTGACTATTGATATAACTTGTTTTGTTGCGCCCTGGCCGCACAAAAACCGGCCGCGGGCCGCATGCGGCCCGCGGGCCGCAGTTTGACGACCACGGCACTAGACAGTTAGGAAATAGGACTTTAAACTATAGTTCCCGGCAAATAAGTGGAAATAAAATGGCGGCTGCGCAGAAGCCGATTTTCAAAGAAGTCGCATGTAAATTGTACTGAGCCAACTTTCCTCTTCCACGTCTTCCTCTTCCAACTAGCCGGCGACTGTAACTATTTGCTAACAGAATACCTCGCTAAACGTAGTGGTTATTATGTCTTTGGACCTCGCAAGCACATATTCCCCATGTGCAATGTACCCCACCTATCAAAAATTCTAAGCGACAAATAAATTCTACAAATACAAAAAATGGCGCTGCATGATTTGGGATGCCACTTGCGTGAGCACCTTTGCCGCTTGCCACCTTTCTGCAACTCAGCAAGTGGCAGGTGCGGATGCGGAGGCGGCATCTCGGGCCCAAAACGGCTCGGTCAATAATAGTAGATTGTATACCAAGGGAGAAAAGACTATTTTTACGGCGAGAGTGCTTTTTGAATCCAGAGAGGAGCGGGGGATTATTAAGTAGAATCCTGAGCGAATCGAGGGATTCAAAGTACCTCACTTGAGAAAAAATAGTGTTTGCTCCCGAGGTGAACATTCTACTTTTCATCACCCTCTATGAGAAAATGAGTAACGTACTTTGACCATTGTTCCCGTCTGACAGTAACTACCAATTTTTATCAAAACCTGCCTTCTTCTACTAAACTACTATTTTCTACCAAACCTACCATTTTCCATCAATAACTACCATTTTTTACTACATCCTACTGTTTTCTACCAAAAACTGCCGATTCTACCAAAAACTACAATTTTCCACTAAACCTACCATTTTCTACCAAATTCTACCATTTTCTATGAATACCTGCCATTTTCTACCAAACTTACCTTTTTCTACCAAACCTACCATTTTCTACTACATCCTACTATTTTCTACCAAAAACTACAATTTCTACCAAAAACTACCATTTTCTACCAATACCTACCATTTTTCACTAAACCTACCAATTTCTACCAACGTTACCATTTCTTACCAAAACCTACCATTTTCTACCAAAACCCTCCATTTTATCAATATTCTACCTGGCAGGTAGAATATTGGTAAAATGGAGGGTTGGGCAGGAAAATGGCAGGTATTCATAGAAAATGGTAGGATTTGGTAGAAAATGGTAGGTTTGGTGAAAAATGGTAGTTTTTGGTAGAATCGGCAGTTTTTGGTAGAAAATAGTAGGATGTAGTAAAAAATGGTAGTTATTGATGGAAAATGGTAGGTTTGGTAGAAAATGGTAGTTTGGTATAAGAAGGCAGGTTTTGATAAAAATTGGTAGTTACTGTCAGACGGGAACAATGGTCAACGTTACTCATTTTCTCACAGAGGGTGATGAAAAGTAGAATGTTCACCTCGGGAGCAAACACTATTTTTCGCTCGAGTGAGATACTTTGAATCCCTCGACTCGCTCAGGATTCTAGTAAAGAATAGAATTCCTCGCTCCTCTCTGGATTCAAAAAACACTCTCGCCGTAAAAATAGGCTTTTCTCCCTTGGTATACTACTATTATCAAACAAAACGAATCAAATAAAATAATAATATCGTTTTTTATCATGTTGCATATACTTAGTAAATTACATAATAATAAATGCAATTAAACCTCAAGCATTATTTCCGTTATGTTATTGTGTTGTTCCATGACCTCGAGTTGGCAAGGTCTAATGAGGTGGAACACTCAAAGCTGTGAGCAGATGGCGCTCTGGTCGACTGAGCTTTTAAGCTATTGCATAGCTTTTATCGCGGGCTTTATTAAGAAATTTCGTAACGAAAAAACCTAACACCACCCCACACCGCCTACCATGTTTTATCAATGTTACAAATCAATGGTACTTCTGACAAAAAGGCGTTTTCTTTATTACCCGCCTGCGCGACGCAAAGAAGGGTTATGTGTTTATCAGTCTATGTATGTTTGTTTGTTTGTTCCTATGTGGCGCTCCAGAGGCCAAACGGCTAGACCGATTTTGATGATTCGCACGTCAATCGATTCGTCTTAATCCTGGGAGTGTCACTGAAGACATGCATGACATTTATCAAAATTCAAAATGGCGTCCACCAGCCGCCATATTGTAAAAAAGAAAAAAAGAAAAATTGTCTGACTATGTCACTCGACATAGTCAGACAGGGTATCGTCGAATAGGTATTTGAAAACCATTCGTTTCCTTGATCATATTTCATTTAGTTCAACTATTTGGGATCTACAACGACTTAAAGTTGGTTAAGAAAACAAAAGTTGACTGACTTTAACAAGTGGGGTATCGTTGAATAGGTATTCAAAAATCATTGTTATTTAGTTTTGGGGTTCGTCGTGGATTCTTGTAATTATTTTCTTAATATGACTATGTTACCCTGCGCACTTCGTATTGCCATCGGTCAAATCGAATAAAAATAATATTATGGATGATTTGACACGACTCACGACTGTAAGACAGTTTTAAATACGCCTACCCAAGAAAAATGGGGCCTTTCGTTAAATATCTTAAAATATCAGATAAAAAATGCTACGCAATAGCTTTACCACGACAGTACCCGAGTGCCACATGTTTTTTTTTTAATGTTGTGGCTTGGCCTGTACTGTGAAGTCAAGTTGGAGTCTTTGTGTTTTAGTGTTAAAATTATCTAAAAATAATCCATTTATGTCGGTGTCTTGTTTAGTCTCAAGGAAAAACATCGTAGGAAAAATGCTCCTACTACATTGAGGCATTTCAATTAAATATAAACGTAAACATAAATGAAACCGCCGAGAGTTGTGAAAATACCTACTATTTGACAGTTCTTACATTGCCCTCTGCCGGGATAAAAAGTTAGTGCTCCTCCCATTCGAGTCGAATGGGAGGAGTTAGTGCTCCTCCCAAACTGTCAAATAGTAGGTATTTTCACAATTACTCTCGGCGGTTTCATTTAAGGTGCACTCACACACATCAGTCACCGTCGAGTCACCGATGACTGATCGGTGACGGTTTGTGTACAATGCTTCAGTCAAACCGGCGACGTGACTGACGAACGACATGACTGTGACTGATGTGTGTGAGTGCACCTTTATTTTACGTTTTTAATTAATTGAAATTCGAGTCATGCATAATTTTATTCGAGTTGGCTTGGTGGCACAACACTATTTTTTTTTTCTTAAAAACATGGTGTTGTTGGTGTGAGTGATTGCGTGCATTGGATTTTCTTAAACTATTTCAATAAGATCATTGTTAGATTTTGATGTAATTCTTCAAAACAAATTCGATGTACTATTCTTAATATAGTATAATAATTTTGTTTGGTTATATTGAAAACAAGTCGCCGCAATGGCGGTGCTTGCGGCTGCTCAGTTGCTTGACGAACTGATGGGAAGGCATCGTAATACTAACCCGAATGAAAAGATCAAGAAACCAAATTGGGAAGACCCTGAGGTAAGAGAAGCGAATAACTACACAAATCCATGTCAGAACGCTCATATTTCAAAATGAAATCATCCATCACCCCTTCCTCTTGGCTCCGCCGTTGTCAGGTAAAAAAGGGCCTTCTTTCGAACCGAAAAATTATGACAAACTGTCTTGAATTAACCATTGCTAAGTAGATATATAGCTACACGCACGGGTTAGCTTTAGCATGGGTTCGCGGTTCGAACCCGTGTCCCTCTAATGGGTATTACTATCTTACCTAGTTTCACTTGACAAAATTAAATACCTGTACACTACCTGAACACTACCTAGCTGTAGGGTGTGAGGTTAATATTCTCAAATTCTATGTCTGGTTGTGCATCATTGGCTATTCATTGATTAATTTCACATCACACACATATGTCCTGGTGGGAAGCCACATTTAGCTCCATGTTATTAACTTATTTCTTATCAATGGCCTACCTGCACCTTGTATAGCCATGCAAGTTAAGCAACACCTGGTACCGTCATTCTCTGGATGGGTGAACAGTAATGTGTGTGGCTAAATGGTTGCACTTTTGAATCCTACGTCACGATTTTGGGGGTAGGGAAGGGTGGGGGGAAGAGGGGCAGTGTTGTACAACCCACCTAAGACCTTCCCCCCTTGAGCAGATGCGTAATTTAATAAATACCATAAATATAATAATAATTAAGAGGTTATAATTTCGCTAAAATTTGAATAGGTGTGGGCTCCAGCGTGACGCAAGGGCTGTAGCAGCAGCCCCTCAGCCCTTGCGTGACAAAACGCAGCACCAGACACTCACCTTCGCAGCTTTGGCAGCAGCTTAGTCTTCGCATCTTAGTTTTATTTATGGATAGTATTAGGCGCTTTGGCGACTGGTGCTCCGGCACGCTCGCTTCGCTCGCTCGCCAAAGCGCTGCGTGTAATCATGTTCTAACATTAACCTAACCTATCCAAGTCGGGGTTATCCGTATATTTTTTTCGAAGTTCAAGTAAAAATGTATGAAATATTTTTTTTTCATTGCTCAATATAAAACTAGCAATAATGGTTAGTCCTCTTTCTCCTCTATCTCCTACAAGTCTTTTTTTATACAAATTCGTGACGTAGGATTCAAAAGTGCACCCGGCTAAATTTTGTTTGAAATTGATTTCAGTACTGCAAATATTACATGGTAAAGTTTTGCCCTCATGACCTGTTTGTGAACACTAGAGCTGATCTCGGGGTATGTCCTAAAGTCCACGACGATGAGGTCAAAGAGCTGTTTGAAAAGGCCGAGTCTTCTTACAAGACGGTCCAATATGTCGAGGAGTTTTTAAGATTCTGTCGGAACATGATTAATGATGTTGAAAGTGAGTATTTATAGTTAATGTAAGGAATTTTAAGTCAAGCCACAGATTTGTTTATTGCCTATTGACACCAACCTCTAATTTTGTAATTTATTTTTATCTTATCTTATATATAAAATTTCCATGTCACAATGTTAGTTACCGTACTCCTTCGAAACGGCGCGACCGATTTTTACCAAATTTTATATGCGTATTCAGTAGGTCTGAGAATCGGCTACTATCTATAATTTATAAGGCAAAACAATGTTTGCCGGGTCAGCTAGTAAGAATATAAAATAAATAAGCCTTTTTATTTGGACATCATTTTTACATCAGATTTACATATTCATTTATTTTATACTTTTTCAATTTAATTTAATCTATTAATTGGATTGTTTATTTATCCTTTTCTTCCATTTTCTTTTCCGTTTGTCCATTGGCAAAGGTCCCTCTAATCCCTTCCAAGTCTCTCTCCCCCCCCCAATAAGAACCTTCACCTTTTCTGGTCCAGGTAACTCCTGGAAAATAATGCTATTAAATACTTTACAGTTTAATTATTAATTAATTAATTAATTTAACTTTACCCTTTAATTATTACCTTTTATTTTTTTGCTGTAGGTTTACACTCTTTTCAAAGATTGTAAATTGATAACAGGAAATACATGGCACTATAATATAAGATTAAAAGGTATCTCACATGTAATGTTTTTACAGGAAAAATTGAGAAAGGAAAGCAGAGATTAGAACTAATGAATTCGAAACCTGAAGGACCACCAATGACACAGGCTCAAAGTGAAAAGAATCAGGAACAAGTAAGTAATAAAATATGTTTTCTTGATTCTTAAACAATTCTTTCAAAAATATTTTAATTTGGTTACAAAAGGTAATGCAATGGTATTAATTACTACGAGACAAGTTTGTTGGATAGAATAGTCAGGCGTTTTGCATGCGAAAATTTAGCACAAACATGGTAAAATTTTCATTGTATAATGCAGTAATGATTTTATGCTTTCATATAGTGACATTCAATACAGTTGGCTACAAAATAGATTAATATGTGTACTTTCAAAGCAATAGATAGGTACTTTCAAAGCAATAGATAGGTAAGTACTTTCAAAGCAATAGATAGGTACTTTCAAAGCAATAGATAGGTACTTTCAAAGCAATAGATAGATATAAGAAAGACTAACAAGTTTCATCCTTGTTATACTACAAAATGTTTGAACCAAAGAATTCTCTTTAATACAGACTATATCAAATGGTCCCGGTTGTTATCTCTGATAGCAGTCATTAGGTCAAGTTATAGGCCTTAGGGCGATCTGACGTCTCTAACACTAGGCCACATCACTACATGAAAGGAAGGAAAGACTATATCATTTTTCAACATTTTCAACAAACAGGTGGAGCTTCTCTCTGAGAAAATCAAGGCTCTAGTTCAAGAGGCAGAGGAAGCCGGTACCAGGGGTGATGTGGAACAAGCCCAGGGTCTGATGAAGCTTTGCGATAGACTCAAGGAGGAGAAAGATTCACTGCTTAAACAACAGGAGAACAGGTATGTTAGCAACTTCCCAAAATAAAGTTAACTTAAATAAATTGTATTATCAAAAAAACCCAATTAGGTAATTAAGACTTCTATTTTATTGCACTTACTTACTTGCACATCCAGGGTTCTGACAACCTTTGGCAGGTTAGGGATTTTTCAAACAATGTATATGTTAAAGTAACTCTTTGACTGCTGAAAACACAAACGTGTGTGTTTTCCTATCATGTTAACCAGAGCGGCCAGTACACGCGTGGCGTGTTTTCTTCCGGCCACGCGTAGAACACACTTATTGTGATATTAGATAAGTTATTGTGTGTACAGTAAAACACGCGTAGCCTGTTGAAATGATGTATGCAAACACGCAAGGCGTGTGCGTCAGCATTGATGTACACACCCTGCATTTTGTTTTCTTGTTTTAATTAACTGGTACTAGTTTTATTGTTTGGAATGCAAACCCGAATTTTTGTGTTTACTCAATGAATGTCTTCTCTATTTCTATTTACTCTTGACTCTTTACAAAACTCGTCAAAAAGATCAAGATTCAATCTTAAGATCAGAAAAGATCTGAGGGCGTATTCATTCAGAGAGCTTGGGTCCGGTACTGAAGATCGGAAACGTATCTTCGTCTCGTTTAGGGCGACTCGATATGGGCGAGTTTCGGCTGTGAATAACCCCACAGAACGACGTTTTCTTGTTATTGCTATGTGTAACAACAAGTTACATATTATATTTTATTTTTAAGTTCTTAAGCCTGCACTGAGCTTTCTTAGAAATATTTTAAAGGAAGAATACTTCTGCAAAAACACACAACACACACATGTCCGGGAGCACTGACTTGACCAATTAGTCTACCTGCGTCGGTTCATGCTTTGTGTTTTGGCAGAAGTATTGTGTGTGTGAGTGTGTGACATGTTTGTTTACAGTCACTGGTCGATGACAGCGGAGCTAGCGGCGGCTCAAGAGAAGCAGATGGAAGTGTGTCCGGTCTGCGGCGCGTTCCTTATCGTCGGTGATGCGCAGCAACGTATCGACGACCATCTCTCGGGCAAGCAACATGTCGGGTTAGTATTACTTACTTTTACCGTGTGTTTCCCCAAACGAGCCATATAACTGGGCCTTTTTGCGTGACTTTAAGCCTTAGGTTTCCTCACGATGTTTTCCTTCACCGTAAGAGCGATGTTAATAGCGCACTTAAATTTTTCTTAAAGAAAAGACATTGGTTCGCGGTCGGCCAGGATTCGAAACCGCGACCTTCGGAATGAAAGTCGCGGTATCTACCACTAGACCAACTACGCTCTTTAGTATTACTTAGTTAATTTTATTTGCGGGTAGTCTTAAGTCGAAAAAGGGAAGTCGTAGGCGAACAATATTTTTAATTAATTCTAATTTTTCTTCCGATATTCCCTAGCTAACAGAATTTGCGCGGCCCAATAATTAGGTCATGTGTTAGTTTCTGCTGCACTATGTCAGACTGAATAGTTTGCGCGCTCTCCCAACTATCCAACGAAAGGCAAAATACTACTTTTGACTTTTTAAATAGTGTAACTATTTTAAATAGAACAATTCAAAATTGTTTGGAAGATATTTCTCCAAACCCATATCTTTGATTCTTAATTCCTTGATTTCCAGTTACTACAAGCTCCGTCAAGCATTCGAAGAGATGAACAAGGCTCGCGAGAAGGAGCAGGAGGAGAAAGAGAAGCGACGACGTGAGGAGCGGGAGAAAGAGCGAGAGAGAGAGCGCACCAATCGCGGCGGCGGGCTCGGCTCGGACCGGCGGGACCGGGAGCGAATGGAGCGGGACCGGGAACGAGACCGCGGGGAGCGCGGGGAGCGGGGGGATCGCGACCGGGAGAGAGACCGGGATCGGGAACGAAACAAGTAATTATATCTTAAACTGTGGCTGTGCCACAAAATTAGATTTAGTTTTTAGGGTTCCGTACCCAAAGGGTAAAAATGGGACCCTATTACTGAGACTTCGCTGTCTGTCCGTCCGTCCATCCATCCGTCTGTCCGTCTGTCACCAGGCTGTATCTCATGAACCGTAATAGCTAGAAGGTTGAAATTTTCACAGAAGATGTATTTCGGTTGCCGCTACAACAACAAATACTAAAAACAAAATAAAACAATTATTTAAAAGGGGCTCCCTTGTATGTATATAGAATTCCATTGTAGTTTTTGAAACACGTTTGTTGTATCAAATGTGTTTCAAAAACTACAATGGAATTCTAGTACGATGTGAGGTCGCTTCTGATTGGTCGAGTCAAATCGAGTTGGTCATGGAATTCAAAATGGCTGCCCTATCTGTCAAATATACTAGTCTGCCTTCACTGACCAAAGAGTTTCTTATAAGTTTCAGATTTTCTTTGAATCAAAATTGTTGTAAACCATTTTAGGGTTCTGTACCCAATTGTGATAGTGGTACGGAACCCTTCGTGCGCGAGTTTCGCACTTGGCCGGGTTTTTTTCTATTGGTATGGGGCCCACTAAGATTTGTTAGGTCCAAGCTAATCTCACTTACTAGCTTGGCGCACCTGCTGAAGAACGAATGAGGCTCTGGCGCAGACTTTCCCTTCGGGGTTGGGAGGTTGGTTGGTCGCTCCCATAAAAATCGAAATTAGCCAAATCGAAATGGAAAGTTTTGTAGAAGTGAGCGGTCCCGGGCTCTCGAGAGGGAGCATGCAACCGGAAACATCGCTCAAATGATGTCATCAAGTTTTCTTGAATATGGATCAAAATTATAGAGAAATTTCGTAAAGTTTCGACAATTTCTGAACCGATTTCCAGAAAAAACAGAGCTGCAGCATAGTTGAAACATTTTAATTTTAAAATACGTATGTAGAAAAGAAACTGTAAATCAATCGTTTCATGCTTTATTGATAACATTTGACTAGGTACAATTAATATGAATGATGTTCCCAGGACGAGCCGTGAGGAGCGCGACCGCGAGAGGGATCGGGATCGTGACCGCGACCGCGACCGCGACCGCAGGCATCGCGATCGGAAGGACAACCGTTAGTATTGCTCGTTAGAAATACTGATTATTTATCACTATCATTGTAAGCTGTGTTTGGTATCTGTATCTCCACGTTTTCACCAGCTTGGTATCCTGTGAGGATAGTGAAATAAAACGTCTCGGTAACGGTGTCGCGAGTTCAGAGATTTTATCTCTTCTAAAAATATGCGTACCGCGCTAAAATTTTTCACTTCAAAAAACAACTGTATAGCCCTCGAAATTTCGGGCGTTGAAAAATGCTATATATATTAAAAGGAACGAGATTGAAATTGCTCATTTGACTCTCAAGGAATCAATGTAGAAATGACGGAGGCGGTTCTTGTAGGTTCATAAATGGTTTTATGAGTCCTAAATAGTCTTTATGTATATAGGTAATAAACTTTTTAAACTAACACGATTGGAACTCACAATTTCCTCGCGACCAAGTCCATGTTACAATGTTACAACCATGTTACAATGGTCTTGGTCGCGAGGGCATTGTAACATAATAATAAAAAGTTTAACACTAGAGCGCACGCGTGGGTTACATATGTCACCCAGTGTGTTATTTTGTCATCTAATTACAAAAATTGGCGCGCTACGGCGCCACCGTTGCATGTATTCCTGTAGGTTGAACTCCCGCAGTCCCGCACCCGTCAGTAGTCGTGTCGAATCGTGCGGCACACGGACGTCTCCGCAAAGCGTCGTTGAAGTCGGTGGGCTACACATGTACCCCGTGCGTGCGTTCGTGGAAGTTTTTTTTTGGTTGGTGTTCGAGCACAAATTGAGGTAAATATGACATATATTCAACAAAATCGTTATAAATTCGATACAAAGTTATTGTTTTATTATTGATGACTATTAATTACATGATTTTCGGGTAGTATTATTATGTTTTTTATACTTTTAGATGGCGGGAAATTCGAATGAACAAATTCAAAGGTGGCTGCAAGAAAACGACCAGGACTCGGTGTCTTCGAGCGATAGTGAGGAGGAAGAAGGCTGTGACGAGCGAAATGTTGACCTTGGATCTCCTCACCAGTCTGACACTGAATAAGAAACCGATGATGAGGATGATGAAGATGTTCCTTTGTCGGCGTTATCGACCTATGACCTCGACCATCAGACACTCGTTTGCCATGAATGTTTACCGTCAGAGTGAAAATTTTTGTTGTAATGTAATTATTGATTCAATTACATTATAAAAAATATATAATTATAATAAGTATAACGTTCCTATTTGAAATGAAGACTGTTACTGTCATTGCGTCCAAATAACTTTGATTTTAAGTAATGTTTGTATTTTGTTGTTAAATTCTGTTTAGAAAACTATATTTTGTTACTTTTTTATGCTCATTCTATAATAATAAAGTTGATTTATAATAAAACATTTCGTTTTACTTTATATTTCTTTTATAACTATGAAAAATCATGAATAAGAAATGGGCTACGCATGTAACCCGCGCGTGCGCTCACGGACTATTTTAGGGCGCGTGCACTCTAGTGTTAAAATCACGCAATTATGACCTGGGAATATATAAAATTACTAGTTGACCCGGCAAACGTTGTTTTGCTTTATAAATTATAGATAGTAGCCGATTCTCAGACCTACTGAATACGAAAATAAAATTTCATAAAAATCGGTCAAGCCGTTTCGGAGGAGTACGGTAACTAACACTGTGACATGGAAATTTTATACAGGGTTACAGAAAAAGTCGTGCTAGATCCGTTGAGGGCGTGGAGTACCCATCATTTCTGACTTATTTCACTATGAAACACCCTACCCTAAACTTAACCCTTTTTGAGATATTCGACTTTTAATTTTTTCATTGAAAATTGCCGATATTTAAGCTACTAAATTTATTTTTGTTTATTTTGTGTGTCTTATTATTATTATTATTGCATTTTGACATGCGTAATAAGATGCTTAAAGACGTCAATCATTAAAATAGTACATTAGTTAATTGAATAGACCGTAGCAGACAAGTGAAAGTTAAGAAATAAAAAAATAAATTAGAAAGTTTATTTTTCTCTAAGGGATATCTAAAAAAAACTATATGGCAATTGTTCGGCAGATGTTTTTTAAAATATTTACGTTTCATCAGCTATCTAACGACGTATAACAATCTAGGGATTGTATTACATTTCGTGGAAAAAAGGGACGCTCCAGTAGTAGTAGTAGTTCTAACGGTACCGCGCCTATTGTCCTTTAAGACGCACCGTGCGAGCGAGACAAGTGACGATTTATGTAGGTGCGAATGAAAGAAAAAATGTGTAGAGACCGGTTAGGGCTGTGAATACAACAAGGGGTATTGTTTTGGTTGTCAGTCAGTCTGCTTTTGTGCTTCGTACATAGTAGATGTGACATTGTATTGCTCTTTTTCTCGACTTGGCTGTGATTCTGGACTGTTTCTTCTGATTTGTGACTACTGTGCTTGTTAACCGGACTCTGATTTGTACCTGCGATACGGAAGTGTTGAAGATGACGTCCTACACACCTGAAGAATATGCTGATATGCTTATTTGTTACGGATACTGCAATTGTGTGTCTGCGCAAGCTCGCAACGAATACATAACTCGCTACCCCGGTCGTCGAGTGCCGGATGTGGCCGTTTTTGACAGAGTTTATCGAAGACTTCGTGAAACTGGCTCTGTTTTGAGACGAAATACAGACATGGGAAGACCACGAATTGACGACGAAGAACAGGACAATGAGATAGTGCAACGCTTTCGAGCGGATCCGACTACTTCCACTAATATTGTTGCCCGTGATCTGGGACTTTCGCAATGGAGAGTGTGGTTTACCGTGCACACTGCTGGCCTATACCCATACCATTATACGCCGGTACACGTTATTGAAGAAGGAGACCCCGCGAGGAGAATGGACTTTTGCAGATTTATGCTAAATGCTGATGTGGAAGACCCAGATTTTCTAAGAAATATCTTGTGGACGGATGAGTCCAAATTTGATAAAGATGGCATAACTAACTATCACAACGCCCATTACTGGGCCCCAAAAGAACTAAGGAATCCCAATAAGAAAAGAGTGAAGGGGTCCCAACGTAGATTCAGCGTGAATGTGTGGATGGGCATTATCTCCAATCATTTGATTGGACCTTACTTTCTCCCGGATAATTTAAATGGGGAAAGCTACGAAAATTTCCTGAGAGCAGACTTGAGTGATTTGCTGGATGATCTGCCACTCAACCTGATCAGGGACATGTGGTTCCAACACGATGGCTGCCCTGCCCATTTCAGAAGAAGTGTCAGAGACTGGCTGGACACAAATTATCCAAACAAATGGATAGGACGAGGTGGGCCGTTGCCATGGCCAGCAAGAAGTCCGGACATTACCCCCATGGATTTTCATGTGTGGGGGTGCATGAAAAGTCTAGTATACAGCGAGCCGAATCCAGTTTCGTCTGTGGAAGACTTAAGACAAAGGATTGTGGATGCAGCTAACAAAATGAGGACCACATTGACCACTGGAGTAGTGAAGACTGGTCTCCGTAGAAGAATGCGACAATGTATCAGAAATAGAGGCGGCCATGTTGAACATGAACTGTAAACAAGAAAAAGTTGTGTGAAAAGCTTTAATAAATAACATTTCATGCTTACCTATTGTTTTATTTTATTTTTTAGGGCTAAGTATAAATTTTCTTCTCCACTGTCGCCTTTGAAACTAATTTTTTTTATAATGTATTTGAATAAAACACTTGATTATTATACCTCGTTAGATAGCTGATGAAACGTAGATATTTTAAAAAACATCTGCCGAACAATTGCCATATAGTTTTTTTTAGATATCCCTTAGAGAAAAATAAACTTTCTAATTTATTTTTTTATTTCTTAACTTTCACTTGTCTGCTACGGTCTATTCAATTAACTAATGTACTATTTTAATGATTGACGTCTTTAAGCATCTTATTACGCATGTCAAAATGCAATAATAATAATAATAATAAGACACACAAAATAAACAAAAATAAATTTAGTAGCTTAAATATCGGCAATTTTCAATGAAAAAATTAAAAGTCGAATATCTCAAAAAGGGTTAAGTTTAGGGTAGGGTGTTTCATAGTGAAATAAGTCAGAAATGATGGGTACTCCACGCCCTCAACGGATCTAGCACGACTTTTTCTGTAACCCTGTATATTAGATGGATAATATAAGTCATAAGCTCTACTAAGACGATTGTTTCCATGCCAGGGCCGTCCAACGAGCGCACCCGCCGCCGTTCCCGCGACCGCGATCGCCACTAGCATTCACTGAGGTATCACAAAAAGCGCCTGAAACCGGTAAGTATTCCACCCCTACCCCTTTACACTACCACCGAACACCCACCGCACATACCTGTCCATTCCCGAACACAATATCGTGAAGCTGTTGTTGTAGTAAGTTTCTACCGCGTCGATTGGCTGTCAAGATCACGTGACCACAAAATGCACGAATCCTATTGGTCCGTTGTATTGACGCGTGATGCTGATTGGTGCATTTTGTAAACGCGTGCTCTTTACAGTGGGTTGTTTGCGGGGTTGCCCTTTACAACATCAGCTAAACCCTCCAAAAAAAATGAAAAAGTAATAAAATGAACACTTGTTTTACAGCTGTAATGTAGAATTCCAAAATATAACTTCGGTATATGGCAATGATAATGGGGAGTAATTGCACTCCATTGCACTCTCGATTCGATAGTTGTCGTCACACCGACGGACTTGGCAGGTATTTGATTGGTATATTGAATAGTTGGGAGCCGTGAACATTTCGCCTTTTCTCACTGAGCCCAACCAAAGCTCGCCCACGGCACAAATGACTGCATCTCGTGCGACAACTACAGTTAGCTTCCATCTCTTTCACACGAACAGAGATGGTATGCTTGCTTGCTTTGTCACTCGAGTCACGGCTTACTGTGCTAGGCTCGTACAGATAATGCGCGAGAATTCGCTGTTGTCTGACGTTAAAATTAGTGCAGTAAAGACAGTCGAAGACTGGGAAACGCTCGAATTGATTAGGAGAAAGTCTACCTACTCTTTCTCCATACAAACATAGTCGACTGTTTCCTCCCTGGATAGAAACATTAGAAGAAATATGTTTATGCCATAAAATCTACATCAACCATGACCATACCCTTACTTTTTTTTAATCGTCATTTTTCTAAATTTTATTTTTATTCTAATCAGAAAATAATAAAATAAAAAACAAACCATGGGAACATGGTCTTGGGAGATATAGGTTTTATGGCATAAACGTTTTTGCTCTAATGTCTTTATCCAGGGAGGAAACAGGAGAAAGAGTAGGTAGACTTTTCTTTTAAAGTGTTAAGGCAATTTTTTGATGTTCTTAAATGTGCGATGTTCCCTGTTTTAACTGTCTTACTGCATGAATTTATAGCTTTGGGTGATACCACGTTAAATAATTGGCGATGTGTCATCAAGAGGAGCAGTTTCTTCGTTGTTTGAGGTATTTCAACATTGTATATGTTTCATTGACATGTATATGTTTTTTTAAACATGTACTAATATGTTTCGCCGTCGTGAGCTCTTTGCTGCCTATATGTGATGCCAGGTATTTGTTAGGACTTGGGTGATATGGGGTTAAGCAATATACCTATTTCAAAGTTTTAAAAATCACTAAAGTTTTTGAGTAATTGTGACGCTAATGTTTTTAAATGGAACTTGTATGATATTTTGAAATTGATATAGAAAACCGAAGTTGCTAAATAATTATGTGTTTAAAAACGATTGTAAAAGTACTGCCATTGCCATAATAAGGAGACGTGAATGGAGCACTTGCTGTGCAATTTTCACATCATCTACTGTACATTTCAGGTACCCAATATTTTTAAATGTGGCAACAAGTTTGTGTTTTTATTTTCTTCAATTAATTTTACTGACTTTATTTTTTTTAACGAAAAACTTGATGCTACAAGACAATAACCATTATCCCTAATACGTAATGGAATGAATTGCTGAATGGAAAAAATAAAATTGGAAGTTTTTTTAATAAGAAATTATGCTAAATGTAATAACCTCAGCAATTGATTCCGAATATCACTAAAAGGGTCCACTATTAGCATACTCGATGGACTTTTCAGTTGGAATCCGTAGACGAAGAGCAAAGAAAGGGGGCGCCATCGAAAAAAGAGGTACTTTTCAAATTAGGCTCGGAGACATCATAAAACGAAGAAGCAGAAAACTGGGGCGATGAACCTCACACCAACGGTTCTAAGGTGACATAGAATAGTCACGTGTACTCTTAAGATTCGTCAATGTTAGCTCTTTAAAATTAGTATTGACTTGCATGTAGTCCCAGGAGACTTGTTAATTTCGCTTAGAAAATGTATGAAATGTGTAGCTTCAAAATAAACTCTAGGAAGGTCACTCTGTTTGTTCCCACTGAGGAGTATATCAGGTATTTATATTTTATTTTATTCACGTTACGATGTGTTTGTCGCGTACGGTTTTATGTGTGAACTAATAGAGTTAATTTTGAAAAATAAATAATGCACAAGTGAAATGTTGCTTTTATTTTAGTCTAGTTTCCTCTCTTTCTAATGTTATAGAAATGGACTATGCACAGTGCCGGTTTCCAAACCCTTCCAGTAAGAGGGGGATCCAGTAACCATTGTGTGGATGTACGTTCGTTTTTAGGATTCCGTACCGAAAGAGTAAAAACGGTACACAAAGCGGTTTCTGTCTGTCTGTCCGTCTGTCACCAGGTTTGTATCTCATGGACCGTGATAGCTAGACAGTTCTTTGAAATTTTCACAAATGATGATACTTCTGTAGAAAACAAATATTGGCTTCCATACAACTATCGTGATTGTGATAGTGGTACGGAACCCTTCGTGCGCGAGTCCTACTCGCACTTGGCCGGTTTTATTGGTTCACTAGACTCAGATATGCCGCTATTTTTGCATTACTTACTGATAATATACAGTGACGATTTGTAAATAGATTATTTTGGTTGGTGTTCTAAAGTTTCACGGAAATTAAAAATCAAAGCGTTCCCGCCAAACTACTGCAATTTTGAAAATATTATAAATATAGACACTGGCAAATTCCTAAATAGCCGAAATCGAGGAGAAAAATAAAAAGTCAAAGTCAATTTGACGTTTGAGCGATTGGTGGTTTTTTGTTTGTAAACAAACGTAGTTATTTGCTGATTTATTGAATTTCAATTACTAAAACTAAATCGGCTAAATAGGAGTAGATTAATAATCAATATGATATCAAACACTCCTCCTGCAAAAGATACCGATCCTCAGCAAGAGATCAGATCAAAACTTCGTGAATCTTTTCTGCAAGCCCTCAGTGAATTGAATGGTGAGTAAGTAAATGATAAGTTCTTTTTGTAAAGAGATACCGACAGCTTTTGTTTAATACACTACACCAAAATGCCCTCAAGTTTAGATTTCCAAATAAAACAATCCTCAAGCAAGCAGTCCCTCAGCACCGAATAAGTAACTAAACTTTTATTTAGAGGTAACCTTAAAACACCCCTTAGCAGAAGGGGTGTTTTAAGTGCCGCGGCAGCGGTCGCCAAAGCGCTTAATACTATCTATAAATAAAACTAAGCTGCGAAGACTAAACTGCTGCCAAAGCTGCGAAGGCGAGTGTCTGGTGCTGCGTTTTGTCACGCAAGAGCTGAGAGGTCAGCCCTTCAACCCTTGTGTCGCGCCGAGCCCCACACATATTCAATTTTAGGGAAATTATATCCTCTAAATTATTATTATATTTATGGTATTTTTTAAATTACGCATCTGCTCAAGGGGGGGAAGATATTAGGGGGGTCGTAAAACCCTCCTCCCACCCCTACCTACCCCCAAAATCGTGACGTAATATTGTAAAGTCCAACCCGAAGAAGAACTATGCTGTCTCTCCAAATATTGCTATTGTTTAGGACCTCATGTCAAATTAAACTTGAAAATAAAAATAAATGCATGTTGTTGTTTTTGAAATAGCATAGAAATTTACCTACATAATGAGGTCTGGTCTAATTTAAGTTCAAAAGTCACCTATTGCTATTTCAGTCTGTGTTACCCTCACAGTTTGTCCACTACACCCTTAGTATTAAACAAAGTCATTTCTGTCAAGTCATCACAACATGCTGATCCAACTCATTCCGTTCAGCCAAGCCAGTAGTATGCCATGCCAATGCCAAATAGCTGCAATCTGAAAGGCTAGTATAAGTCTGAACAAAAGGGTTGTCCATTCACACAAAGCCTTTTTATTTGTTTACTAGCTATGGAGCCAAATGGGAATACCAAAAACCCCTTTCTTATTGGATGCCTACATCATATAAAGAACACACTCACCAAATTTCACCTCTCTACTATCAGTGGTTTAGGCGTGTGCTGATCAGTCATTCATCACAACTCACAATCACCACAAAAACAGAAGCTGATCAAAACCATTATTATTATTTTATCCATAACATCATTTACAGGTGAGGCCTGCAATATTCTAACATTCGAACAATCGAAATTAACTGCCACTTTCACTGGTTGGAATGTAGATGGAAAAGAAATACTCGTTCGGAACCTGAAGACTCCAACTGGTCTTAGAATGGCAGCCGCTCTGTTGAAGACACCCGATGTCTTGGCTATAGAGTTTGATAATGAAATTCTATTGTCATAAAGCTAATTTACATTTTTTAACTATGATTGTTGTGTGTATGTTAGTAAATCAATATTTTTAACTGTAAAAAATGCTTTTATTTACTTTACGTTTTAACTACAGGTTATAACAAAAAAAATGTTTTATCTAACTTTTTTTGGAATGGTCAAGAAATTTGATCTGTGCTAAAGCTCAGAATACCGGCGACACTGACACTGCAACTTTGCCTATTAAGCACACACCTATTACAGCACATATGCGCGAATTTATTTATAACTAGCTGCGCCCGCGGTTTTACCTGCGTAAGTCCCGATCCCGTATATGGGGATAAAAAGTAGCCTATGTGTTATTTAGGTCTCTAGCTATCCACATACCGAGTTTCATGGTAATCGGTTCAGCGGTTTTTACTTGATTGAGTAACAAACACACACACATAATATACACATACACACAAACTTTCAGCTTTATAATATTAGTAGGGTGTATTATATTTGACTTTACCTACTTACTAAGGTATGTTAAATAGGTGTAAAAAAAACTAAAAATAATTTAACAGGATTAAAATAAAATAAATAAATATTGCATAACATTCCACACAGCGCAAATTACCCCCTTAATTAACTAAGCACTAGGCTCGTACTATATGTACCTACTAGACAACAACAATGATTATCAATAAATTCTCGGATACCCCGTATGTATAAATTAATATAGGTAAAATAACATAAAGGTAATCTTATAAAACTTAATACAAGAAACCCAATTTTCTTCTCTCTTGGCAATAAGTGTTAAAATCGTATGCTTCTTGACGTTTGTAAAACGTAAGCACGTGAATCGGTACCTCGGGGATAAATGGACGTCTACTACGATGGATGAGGCCACTTTGTATGGGTTATTAGGTTTTTTGTACGCATGTAGACGATGTAACGTAATAGATTCTCGGATATTGTTTTACTGAACAACTTATGTGGTCACGTATCTACCACGTTAATATACTTAGTACCTACTTACCACTTTAGATATTTACGAGCACTTCAATATGTTATATTTCTTCTAATCAGTATTATTATTAATCTAATCACACTTATATTTTATTATAAATCCGAAGGTTTGTTTGTTTATTTATTTATTACAATAAGCGCACACAAATAAGCGTCTGAGTAAAATATACAGTAAGCATTTATTTTCCCTCAAACAGATTACAGGTAAGTATTATTTACAAATTGGGTCGATCGTTATTTAGAGTTATTGGGATTTATTGAGCGGTATAGCTTAAGCCGTCTCTCTAATTAGTTATGGTACAGATAAGTAAATGTTTTTTTCTTATTTTGTAAAACTTTTATTTTCAAAAGTACATAATATTATGATTTATTTATTAGGTGAAGCTGTATATCGAATTTGCGACCTCTTATCCAGGCGCGATAAGGCCATACTCTGTTACGTACTCCTTCACGCAAAATCTACTAAACCGATTGGGATAAAACTTGGTATGCAGATAGCTGGAGATCTGGATTAACACATAGGCTACTTTTTATCTCGATATTCCCACGGGATCGGGAGTTACGTTGCTGAAACCGCGGGACGCTGTTAGTATTTGTATAAAATTTCGTCGCAAACGGTTCATTAGTTTTTGCGGAGGAGTAACAAACATAAGTACTCGTTTATATTTAAGTACTTAACACAAACTTTCACATTTCTAATTATTAGTAGTATTATTTTCTTTGTTTAAATCACGGCGTTCCTACAAAAAAAACTCAATTGGTAGGTAAGTAGAGTAGGTACAAGGCCGGCGAGACATGAGCCCTGCCAGAAAACCTGTTGCTCGATCGATTTGTGCCACTCTTTGTGTGGCGAGCGCACACTCGACGACGCTTTTATAGACCTACTTTGATACTTTTAACATAATTATAAAATAGACTAATGAAAGGGCTAACCGTAGTCTTTCATTATGAAAAGTGATTTCAAGGAGGTATCTAGATTACGAAGGTTTAGTTATGTTGTTTGTCGCGTTCGACGCAAGTCGTCAGCCATAACTGGAGATCGGGAGACGTGGAGGTAAATCGGGTAGGCTTTTCCTTAGCAGACACAACGGGCTAATTAAATAAATAATAAATAAATTCTCTGAACAACACACAGCGCCATCTAGCCCCGTGGTAAGCGACGAAGCTTGTGTTACGGTGACTATACAACGGATGTAATACTTATATTTATTTTTCTTTTGTAAATACATACATATTATACGTAGAGGGACACCCAGACCACACACAAATATTGATTTTTTAAGCATAAATACTTGCACCCGGCGGGAATCGAACCCGCAACCTTCTGCATTGCAGTTGCGCTTTCGCACGACGCAAAGAAAGAAAGTAAAGTTTATAAAAATAAATCTATCTTTAGGGACAGTAAGTTACTACCTATAGTAGGTATTAAAATAAGTCAAGGTGATTTACAAACATCATTATTAGTGAACACATGGCAAAAAAAACCAGTGCTATCGCTTAATCTGTGGACGTGATGCTCCGAAATGTGCAAAAAAGTAGACATTTTTTAACGTTTACTAAAAAGTGACGTATAACTCGAACAGTTTGAGATAGAAAGAAAAAAAAAAAACATATTCTGTCCAGCCAACCCTTTCCCGCCAGCCGCTCGTTTAGGTATTTCCAATTTTCCACTGGTCTCCAGACACCCTGTATATGTAGAGATACCTACTAACTTAGCTACTTAGGTAAAGTACCTACCTACTTACTTGCATTTTCTTTACTCACAATAACCTATTCACTAAGCCAAACATCAGAGCACACACGTAGAATTTCGTGAAACTAACCTTTGTGAAAAATGAGTAGATAATATATACTAGTAAAAGTAGAATACAATACAAAAGCCGAAAGAAAATCATACGGTGCGAGTGCGACCTTTACAAAAACCAGCCACCAAACCTAAAATACGGTCTATTCAAAAGAAACGTTTCTATTTTAAAGGTACAGGTAAGGTAAAGGTACCTATCACTGTAGGAATTATTTGTACAAAGGGTGTATTCCAGTAGGTTCTTATCTGAAAGGTACAATCCTACTACAATATCACTACATAGTATAAAACAAAGTCGCTTCTCGCTGTCTATCTGTCAGTAGGTATGTACCTATGCGTAGATTTTTAAAACTACGCAACGGATTTTGATGCGATTTTTTAAAAGATAGAGTGAAAGTGGGTGGAAAGTGAGTGGGTTTAGTCAATCCTGAAGAAGGGACCTGTAAAGGTCTCGAAACGTTGAGCGTTGAGCGTTGAAACAATGCTAAAAGTAAATACACCACGCGATTAAAACCGAAAATGTCTTTAATTTTTTTTAGATAGAGTGATTCAAGAGGTAGGTTTATATGTATAACTAGTTGCGTCCCGCGTTTCACCCGCGTAAGTCCCGATCCAGTGGGAATATCGGGATCAAAAGTAGCATATGTTATTCCTCGATAATGTAGCTTTCTACTTTTGAAATCGGCATTGTAGTGTTTGAGTTTATTCATTACAAACATACTCACACACAAAAATACAAATCTTTCCTCTTTGTAACATTAGTGTAGATACACAACCGTGCGAAGCCGGGGCGGGTAGTTAGGTACAATTGCCAACGTTTGTGCCAGAGAAGGTTTTGTCTAGTTGTAACTAGGTACCTTGACTTTCATTTTGAAAGACTTGTCATTAAATTTTTCTTGTATTTTTCTGTATAGAAAGTTTATGTTTGCATTCCTCTTTCGGTGAAGGAAAACATGGTGATGAACCCGGTGCCTTAGGCATGTAGTTCCTGGCGTAGGTAGTTTCAGTATTGTTCAACGTTTTTTGAAAACGGTACAACATTTTGTGGTCATTTAGAAAACACGTTACCTACTTCAAAAGCTTTCTCAGAATTATACAAAAATGAGATGCTCTTTGTGGCAAACACCTCCAAATGCCGGAGGTATTTTGGTTTGGCACTAAATTCTGAACTAGAAATTAAAAAATTCTAACGTAGTACCTACCTACTCGTAGATTCGAAAAGTAAATTCTATCGGTTTTTGAGGATTTCGGTCCGGTTGCGGTCAGTTTCCCGAGGGACGTTAATCTATGCGTGAGCTTACCTTTCTGACAAAGTTTGGGTCTATCCGTGGTAGGTACATACCTACCTATACACTTACCTACAATAATTCTATAGGTGACACTACTTGCATGTACCTACACAACCACAGTTTACCTGGCCGGTTATTCTTGTATTAGAATTATCCAATATTGCATTTCAACACAATTCCACACAAACTTTACTGACCCTTTCCATTCAAAGGTTGCTTGGAACAAAATCGCTTTTAAGGTCGCCCATTTGTACAACGTTTTATTTTTAAGCTTTTGTGCAAACAAAGCATTTATCTATTCCAATTGCAAATAATAAACTTAAAATGAAACTACACGCTTGCAACTAAACTGCAATCGACAATTTATTGACTCAAAAATGTATTAAATTTGACAAACGTCGAATTAAATAAGTATTAAAGATTCTCTGCATTGTCATTGCATTGCAGTGAATCTTAAATACTTATTAAAATTATATTTTGGATAATTTTAATAGAATAGGCCATCTAGTTGTGCGCCTCTTTCTACTATCCTACAGCATGTGTTGTACATTTAAAATGTTATAAAGTAAGGTAAGTAGGAGTTAGGTGTTTTTGATAAATAAATATTTAGGTAAACTTTCTTAGCTATGCTTTTATTCAATATGAAGTAAACAAATCAATCCAAATGATTGTATTGACGGAATCTCCTGACATCGGCGACACATTCATATATGTCCTGGGTTAAGCCTTCAGGGTTCTGCAACGCAGCGAAATGTCCTGTCGTGTCATTGGGAATGACTGTGGATCGCAGAATGTACTTGTATCTATCACGAAGCATGCTCTTGGATTGATACAAGGTCTCGTATCTGTAGTTGATGGCACACATAGGTACTTTGACGTCAGCGCTGAAAAGAGACAAAATACAGATTTTTCTTCTGTTTTCGCGATGTTGTATAGAAATTAAAGACTTTTTCGCGGAAATACCACGCGATTCAAACCGAAAAATGTCTTTAATTTTCTGAGAAAAATAACTCTCGAGAAATTAACTCCGTGTAAACTCTTATCATATAATGCGACTAAGGGGGAGACTAGCAAACCTTGAGTTCTCCCTGCGCGGTGGTGGCTAAACTGCTTGGTCAAATCTCTGTATCTAATTTAAAACACATCAAATTCCGTTGCGTAGTTTTAAATATCTTAGCGTAAATAGGGACAGACAGACAGACAGCTGGAAGCGACTTTGTTTTATACCATGTAGTGATATTATGGCGTAGGTATCCTAAGTAATATCCAATGTATTTATTGTCTGATTTTTTACTTACTTATAGTATGCAAGGTGTTTGAGAATAACTGCAAACGCTTCTTTGTAAAGCCTCATGGATGACGTGATTGCCTTATTATCCCAAATCAGGTAGATCATGTCTATAACTTCATCTAGGTTCAGGTTAGCGACGCCACCGTGCTTTGTATCCAACTGGTACCTGTTAGTGAGTACTCCAAACTTCTCAAGAATGTAAGCCGTGCATCCAACGGGAGAGTCCGTGAGAGCGAGTCCTAAAGTTTTACGAGAAAATGTATCAATGGTGTCTTTAATTTCAGTAGGTACTTAGTACTTACCTACTTTTTACTTTTACTGTGTGTTTTCGCAAATAGTCTACTGCGCATTTTTGCGTGACTTTAAGCTGTAGGTTTTCTCACGATGTTTTCCTTCACCGTAAAAGCGATGTTAATATCGCACTTAAATTTTAATGTGAAACATCTATAGGCGAGGGTAAACCTAAAAAGTTGCCTTGGCGATACAGGCCGTGGCGATGCTTCGCCACGCTAATATTATACCAATACGATTCGATGTTTTACATCTGCCAGGCGTTCCGTGAGGGTTAACCTTTTTTTTTCTCAAAGAAAAAGACTTTGGTGCGCGTCGGCCAGGGTTCGAAACCACGACCTACGAAATGAAAGTCGCGGTGTCTACCACTAGACCAACACCGCTTCCTATACTTATGCGTTTAAGTAGTTTTAGTTGCTTGTAGTTCGACTGCCAAATACATTTAATGGCTTTGACCTGTGTCTCGATGCCAGGTTTTAAAGAGAAAACCTAGTTTCTTAGATATAGGATTGAGGCCAACGGTTATGTGTACGTTTTTTGATAATCATTTTGAGGGAAAAGAATACCTACTCTTTTCTCCATATAAACTTTACAAACGTAGTCGACTGTTTCCTCCCCGGGATATTTTCTCATAGAGAACATAATGAGAACATTAGAGAAAATATGTTTATGCCATATTATCAGACATGACCATGATAGATAGAGAACTTTATTTGTACCTACAACATAAAACAAAACACAAGGCTACCATGCCACTACGTTTGAATTTGTGTCGTATTCTAATTTTTCTAAATTTCTATTCTAATTAGACAATAATAAAAAAAAACAAAACGTAGGGACATCGCGATGCAAGATAGTTTTCATCACAACAGTTTAAATTTTACAACGAGTTACTTACCGATTGTATCCGGCTTAGTGGCTTGTATGTGCCAAAATCCAGTTCCCTCCAGCAGGTCAACAACCAGATTCGATAATGGATACGTTCTTTCTGCGAGCACTGGATCTCCAAGATTGGGCCATAGAGCATGCACTAACATTTTTACTAAAGTGATAGGTTTCAAAGACAGTGCGAAGTTAAGGTGCAGTCTGTGAATAAATAATTGACACATGCTAGAAATTAATTAGAAGTTCCATTATTATTTGAACAACGGGTCTAGATCGCGTTGAGATTCGAGATTTAAAATTACCTACGTAGTCTTCAGACCACGGTTGGTGTAACCCGTTGTTGAAACGTCGAGGTAATTTAAATCTAAAATTACCTGCAGTTTTAATAAAAGAATAATCGACAGAAATCATGTAGGTAAGTTTAAATAAGTATGGTCACACACATAATAAAATATAGAATATTAATTAATAAGTAGTTATAATATAACTACTTATTAATTTCTAAATTATCTAATGATTGTCGCCACTGTCGATACCATTGTCATTGACAGTTTTCTGGTAGAAGTCAAAATAATAGGTCAAAATAAGGTCTTGAGGCGACCTGAAAACTCTAATATTAGGCACAGCATACGTAGTATATGCCATACAGAGAAGAAATACCACTGATATTGTAAATATTCTTACCCTAAAACAGAATCCGGGTATATAACAGATAAAATCGAACAGATTTGCGAACCCCAATCGCCTGCTTGTATGTAGAACTTTGAGAATCCGAGCCTGTCCATCAGTTGTTTAAGAATCACAGCCATATATACTGGGTCCAGGCCTGGTTTAGTAGTTCCCTTAAGATAATGAAATGTAGGTTTTAAATTATTATTAAAGCAGCAACAGGTCGCAGCTAATGCAATTTATAAATTGCAGGCTTAGCCACGCATTATAAAAATATATGAAGACAATTCAATATATATTTTGAAGACAATTCAAATTGGGATCAAAATTACTATATAACTTACTTGAGAAAAGGCGAAACCCGGCAAATCAACGGCTATAACTTCGAAAACTAAATCACAATCTATATTTTCTTTAGGAGTAACAAGCAGATCAATAACTTTAAAAAACTCCCACGAATGGCTTGGCCAACCATGGACCATCATTATTCGGTTCACCTCTTTGCAGGCTACCTTTGGTTTTACATGAATAAACTGGATATCAAGACCTTGAATATTCGTTTTGTAGCGTGGGTACTGGTTCATTAAATCCTCTCTTTTCTTGAAGTCATAATCATGTATCACATAATCCAAAACTTCTTGAAAGAAGTCTACATTCATTCCATATTGTGATTCAATGCCTTGTAGAGTTTTGGTGAATGGTCGATGGTTTTTCAGACCTTGTATGAAGTCATCGATGCCCTAAAAATAAGAGGATGATCAATAAACATGCACGCTATGCTTGTCCTATAAGTATCTAGGAAAAACAACAAACCGTTTCATTGAATGTGACCCTGAATTCTCTAACCGACGTATCCTGGTTTTGTCTTTCACCATCCCCCCACCATTTATCGGTATCAATCTCAGGTAAGCTGGTTCCAAATATAAGTCCAAATAAAGTTTGCAATAAGTTCGCAATGTTGGTGATAAAAGGAAACTTTGATACAAGCAATTGAGTTACATCATCTTTCAGCTTTTCTGGCAACTCTCCTATTCCATCCATCACTTGAGTTGCATCGTCTTTCAGGTTCTCTGGCAGTTGTCCTATTCCACCAATCACTTGCGCTGCATCATCTATTAGCTTTTCTGGTAATTGTCCTAAACCGGCGACTAATTGAGCTGCATCAGCTTTCAGCTTTTCTGGCAGCAATAGTCCTAATCCGCCAATATTTATTGCTATAAGAGTCAATAGAATGGGGAATATTTTGGACATCTGAAATAACATTTAGGTTTTATTTCATAATTAACGAAATCAGGATAAACTTTAATAGTTCCTCGTAGTTCATAAGGTAGTACCCATGGGTTGACAAAATTATAAATGTAAGTAGGTTACAAGCGCTGAGGCGCCAACTACTAGATAAACTGTGGTAGGTACGTATGTGTAATTAATATGTACCAAGGTATGAAACGTTATAAGACAAAATAAAATAGCTGCACATCATTTTAGGTTAATCAATTAAAAAAAAAATCAAAGTGCACCAACTTTCATTTATTTTCAAATTATACCTGGCCAATTAGAATTTCCTAGCTAGTAAATAATTATTTCAATTTACAGACTTTTAGTTTTTTTTTAGTTCAAAATTCAATGCTCTCAGCGGGACTAGTTGTACGCTGGCTGATCAGATGTCAGCTAATGCAAACGCCAAAGATCTCGCAACACACTGGAGTGTGCGGGTTTAACCACATTCCCCTGCCAATTTTTTGTGCCATCGACACGAAGAAGAAGAAGCGAGACTTGCAGCGCCTGCAACCTCCCGTTCCTGCCTACGACTTGAGAAAATGTTCACCTAGTGTACAAATAATATGAGCCCATTAAAATTGTCCCGCTGTAGGGCAAGGGCCTCCTCTTAGAGGGGATAGTCCTTAAAAGTGTGGCTAACACGATAAAATGAAATGTTCAACTTACAGTCATTGTGGTAGGTAGCTTAGGTCAGTTGGTTGTAGATGCCGGAATACAATTTTGGTGGTTCGAACAGGTCAATTTATATTAAGTGATTCGCGAATTTGCGCAGCTGTTCCTTGTAAAAAATATTAAGCGTGGCAGAAAAGTAAATACCTAATAATAACTTTGTAGTCTATTAAATGGGTTAGGGCTGTGCCATCGGCATAGTAATATGTATTTTTATTTTTTTTCGATAAATAAGTTGTAAAACCCTACCGCCATAGGATAAAGTCTGTCATTTCCTCAAGTGTTGCCTTCTGTATCTCTTTGACATAGGTAGAGACCTCGGTGAGTGAGCCATGTTGCTGCAACAAACCAAAGAAACAACAAACCGCCCTCAAATATCGTTTACAATTATGTTAATGGAGCCCTCACGTGCAACCATTGCGGTCACACACTCACGCATAAGATAGGGTACAACAGCCACATTAGAGTTTGGCATCCAATTTAAGCCTAGTCGCCGTAACCGAAAGCGGTTAGGAATAGATGATGATAGTGATGATGTAGAGCTGACTTCCTTTAACACATGGTAAACAATAAACATGCTTGCTCAACGGAACCACAACTCGGGCCCCAGCATTCGAAGTTGTGGCTTTTTCTGACTCAGTGGGGGTACCATTACTGGCTTGGCTATATAACGCAACGTAAGCGCGATTTATTTTTACCACTAGCGCCATCTAGTGATAAAGCAAACGTGCGTTGACGTCTTAGCGTACACATTTTGCTGGTACCCAGGCTGTTTATTGTAGGGTTCCGTAACCAATTGTGATAATAGTATGGAACCCTTCGTGCGCGAGTCCGGTTCAAACTTGGTTAGTTTTTTAAAAACGCAAGCTTTTGTAACCTATTAAACAAAGGATGTTTGATAAATTGCAATAACTTGCGTTTTTAGTTAATTCGTTTCTCGTTTATAACTTGTCCATGACAATTGTCAACAATAAGCTGGACGCGACAACCCTAAACTTCAAATGCACTTAACTAGGTAGCCGGGTCGGAAGATAAAGAAAAGTTATTTTTTTTTAAAGATATCGTTAAAATCACCTGCTGAACAAATATAGGTAAGTAAGTGAAACTATTACTTATTTAGGTGTACAGATGCACATGTGGTGCGTGCGTAATCATATTGTCTAGACTCGTGTATTTGTATAATAGGAGCTTTGCGGGTTGTTACTTACCTACCCATCTACCTACTTGTGTCGTGGTTTTAATAAAAAAGTAAAACCATTGTTAGCTAAGTATGAACGTTTAAAGTTAAGTATAGTTATTTGTCTAATAACGTTTTTTGCTCTACTTACTTAGTTTAATTGGATAGACGTGCGAATGTTCTAATCTTAATATCTGTCTATATCTATAAAATGCTTTGTATCTATAAAACTTATTGATCTATCAACGCACAGCCTAAACCGCTAATAGTAGAGAGCTGAAATTTGGAGAGTGTTCTTCATATGATGTAGACCTTTCTTATGGTAATGTTAATGGTTTATGAGAAGATAAACCCCAATAAGAAGGGGTTTATCGAAGTTCCCACGCGTGGTTAAAATCACGGGCCCAAGCTAGTACTTATACAAAATTCAAAGTTCTGACTGACCTATTCATACACCAAAGCAGAACCCATTTGTGGTATGTAGGTATCCACTAAGAAAGGGTTTTTGGAAAATCCCGGGAGATCGGGACTTACGCCGGTGAAACCGCGCGAATGCCGTGTAGGCAAACGCAGCAATCATTAGTGATTATGATTGCTGCAAAGTAGTACTGCATAGTGCCTATGAAAATAAATAATCCATTAATCCCCTTACTTGTCTTATTAAAAACAAAGACTAAGTTTATGTATCGTTTGTCACTGTCTGTTAACTTTGAAACTTCATGTCACACTTCAGTAAAAGACAAACGAAACATAGTTTATGCAGCTGTTTATGGGAGTAGATAGATAATACAGGAGCTGCAGTAAGTTACCTATTTAAGTAAGAACAAAGCAAGTATAGGTTCCACATAGTACTTAGAACTTATCTCATTAGTCAGAGTTCTTAGCAGCCACAGCACATGTTTACAACGAAGCTGACAGAGTGATTAACGAGGTAGGTAATTTGCGGACAGCCGGACAACTGGACAGACGGACCAGCCCTCGTTGGTCGCCATCTTCCCCGCTAATCCGGGATCGGAAGGTCGCAAGCTTTCGAAACAAAATGCGATGGGATGACGTAGGGATGGTGGACTTACCTTTTAAAGATAATTTAGTCGGAAATCGTGTAAGTTTAAAAAGTGTACTAAGAAATACCTAATGTTCACATATCTACTACTAGATCAAAACCGGGATATAACAATAAATTCTCATACATCCAATGAACCTACTCAGTTATATAATAGTTCACCATTACGCTGCCTACCAATTTATGAGAAGAACAAGAGATTTCTCCCGAGACAAAATGGTAGGCACCAACTTAGATGAAAACAAAAAATAGCAGATACGTTACCTAGTGTCGGAAAATGAGACGATAAAACCGCGTCTGGCTGACGCACTCACTAGCCTCAGTCGTATGTCGAACCGTTGCCGCGTGAGCACGTGCTGTCCTACTGCGATTATCTTTTTTTTTGCTTATTTATAAATGCCTGAATCATTCTTAAAGACACATGTTTTTAAAAATACAATAATTTTATGAAAATGCATGTAGGTGTGTCTAGCTCATTTTTCGAGTACGCAATGTTAGAATATACCGTAAATCTAAGTACTATTTTTGTTTCCATCTAACTAAGGGCACCAATGTAAGTTTGGTTCTTACAATTGTTTCGATTATTTGCTCTAAACTTTAGAACGAATGGATTCGACTCCATTCACTACTTTGCCATTATAGTTTCCCAATTTAACTTGTAAGTCCTTGTATATGGCAAGTTTATAAAGCTTAATTAATAGGTGTACCTACTAGGTACGCAATAGTTTGCCTAGATTGTAGTAAATTAGTTGGTTTGTTCATTGTTGGATAGGTATAGAGAAACCTTGGAGGTATTTTACTAGGTAGGTACCGTAATTTTAAATTTATCTTTCCCCGACGGAAAAAGTAGTGTGTTATTATAAGTGCGAGGTGTCTGAGTAGTGTGTATCTGTCTGTGGCTCGTAACCCCCAAACGAATAAAATAAATAAACAAAATAAATATATGACGACGTTACGACACAGCGCAATCTAGCACTTGGCTTGTACTATGGGTACTAGACAATGGATATACTAGGTACATATTATACTTTTTTTTTGTAAATTCATACAATGATTAAATTATAGAAAACACCCAGATCAGAAACCTTTTTTAAGCTTAAATATTTGCTTCTCTCTTCTCGTGGGTCATAAAAGGCAAAAAGAGATCGAGGGCGACTAGCGAACCTGGAGTTCTCCCCGCGCGGTGGCGAGTAAACTGCTTGCCAGAGAAGGGTTGGAGTCAGACACGCGACTGACTGTAAAACATTGCCAAATCTATTTGCAGTAGGTGTGGTCAATAATACTTACTTACTGAGGGCTCCCGAGAGGGATGCAACTGGGAACATCGCTCGAATGAAGAGTAGGACCTTAAGAGGACAGTCTAACTACTCTTTCTCCATACAAACGTAGTCGGCTGATTCCTCTCTGGATTAAGACATGTAGCATGAGCAAATATGTTTATTCCTTAAAACCTAGGTATACCTGCCATGACTATGACATTTTCTAATTAGAATAGAAATAAAATTCGGAAAAATTAGAAAATGAAAAAAATCAGAGGCATGGCCATGGTTGGTATAGGACTTATGGCATAAACATATTGTTTCTAATATCTTTATCCAGGGAGGAAACAGTCGACTACGTTTTTAAAGTTTTTATGGAGAAAGAGTAGGTAGACTGTAAGAGGATAGTCTCCATTCTCTTTCTCCATACAAACGTAGTTTAAATTTTCCTCCCTGGATAAAGACATTAGAGCAAATATGTTTATGCCATAAAACCTATATCTGTCATGACAATGCATCTACCTTTTTATTTTTTTTTATTTTCTAATTAAAATAATAATAAAAAATAATAAAATGAAAAAAATAAAAAGGTAGATGCATAGTCAGTCATGACAGATAACATTTCGTTCGGTCAGTGGCTTTACCAGTAACCAGACGCTAGACGTTCGAAACTACCTTTGCATTCAGAAGTAGGAGGCTTAACAATTCCCATCTATTTCACCTTAAGCACCTGTATTTGGACGAAACTCGAATAAAAATAGCTCTTTCGAGTGCCGTAAAAAAGAACCTACGAATTATTATTTTGGGGTTAGTTAAATAATTTATTTCGTCCCGAAGAAACCAGTTGGTCGACGATAAATTAGGACTGTGGTTCAGTCAGAAATAATAGGTAGCTAGTTCGTTTACGAAAATCTCTCGTAAAACGTGTAAGACTTGTGATAGTGCGTGTGATGAAGTTGTAAGTGAGGTTTAAATATCATATATCTATATTCTATATAAATAAAAGAAAGTCGTGTTAGTTACACTATTTATAACTCAAGAACGGCTGAACCGTTTTGGCTAAAAATTGGTGGGGAGATAATATAGGACCAGGAGAAGGGCATACTTTTGATCCCGTAAATCCCACAGGTTCGGGTCTTTCGCGAGTGAAACCACGAGGCGCAGCTAGTATAGTAGTACTTAATAAATGATGATATAAGATAAATGTCTCAAATGATTATTTTAATGGTCACCGTAAGCTTTGATTTTTTGAGAAATCTTCGAAAAAGGCAATCCAATTGCATTAGAATCCTAGGTATTAGGTATTATTTCGACTTCTTGGCAGAACAAAAAAAAGAACCATCTAAGGAAGGGTTCTCATAACTTCTTCGCAGCAATGCAATAGACACCTAATTGATGGCCTGTGGCGCGTCGGACGAAAACCCGACTTCAATGCAGAAGGTTGTGGACTCGATTCCCGCCGGGTGTTAAGAGAAGAGAAAATTCTTTCTCCAATAGAAAGCTGCTAACATAGGCTAATTTTCATCCCTATATTCCCCACGGGATCAGGACTTATGCGGATAAAACCGCGGTACGTCGCTAGTAATGTCATTATAAAACTTTTTTTAAAATTCACCAACGGTACGATCCAAACCAATACGCAAGTCTGAAAATTGCCGCCGTATCGAGCACGTGAGCTCTGTAATTAAGTTTCCAGGTAAACCTTCATTCCCTTTATAAAAAAAGAGTTAAAAAGTAAAAGGGTTTTCATTAAAACGATATCGTTTGGAAAATCGGAGCTAAGTACCTACTTAGAACAGATCGAATAAGCTGATAGCCACTTTAAAGGATCCGATTTAGGAGGGGTGAATATACCTACTTAATTTATTGTGCTGTTACGTTGGTAGGCACTTATTATAAGAAGTTATCGAGCATATAAGTAGGTGTGTTAGGTTAGTAATAATAATTGGATAGAATAAGATGCGTACGCGCGTTCGTGTGATAAGTTTTTGTATGGAAACGTTGAAGTGATGGTCGTACGGTCATTTCCTTTTTTTAACGTTACCTATCGCCTTGATATTGTCAGGCTGGGGCTCTATTTTTGAATCGCATTTGGCAATTTAAGCGATTAAAATAGCTCGATTTCGTCTGATTTTCGTTCGATTTAGGCAATTTTTCTATGTGAATCGCACGACCGCATCGCACGACCGTAACGCAATGAGAATTAAAATGTAACAGAATAACTACCATCTCTAATATTAAAAGTATCAAAGCGTTCCTATGTTCGCAGACTTAGAATATAGAGACTAAAGTACCTATAGGTACGTAAGTAATACTTATACTTTTACTGTGTGTTTCCGCCACTAGCCCTATAACTGGGCCTTTTTGCGTGATTTTAAGCTGTAAGTTTTCTTACGATGTTTTCCTTCACCGTAAGAGCGATGTGAATAGCGCACTTAATTTTTTCTTAAAGAAAAAGACATTGGTGCGTGGTCGGTCAGGAGTAGGGCATGAATCCCGGGATCCCGGGATATCGTAATCCCGGGATCTCGGACGCAAAAGTTCGATATTACAATCCCGGGATTGAGTGATCCGGTATCGAGATTTGAGCAATTTACTATTTGGGTATAAATTTAGGTTTTTAGCTATATTTTTCCTCATGGAATGATTGAATGGAACTATTAAAATTAAACCCAAATTAGTCTACCCCTGAGGAAGAGATCTGTAAAGATTTAGAAGCGTAGAGAATTGGTAAAATGTTTAAAACAATAAAAGTAACGTGATTCATTGCAATTTTGAAGACAAGTATTTTTTATACAAGCTCGCATGCAAATTTTTTCTGCTAACATCATTTTAGTGGTGCGCCTAGAATTTGGCGCGAAAGTTTAGACACTTTCGGGTTTAGGCTATTTGTCCGCCATATTTCCAAAATGATGGGGTGGACGGCCCTCGGGGTAACTTATTTACGTAATGAAACCACTAGAGTCTTAAATATATTAAATATTTTATATTTAACACATTTTTACTGTATTAAATTCGCCTTTTTAACGATATCTAAAATCCCAGTATCAATCCCGGGATCCCGGGATTGAGCTCTTAATATCGATATCGCCCCGGGATTGAAAACCTTCCGATATTGCATGCCCTAGTCAGGAGGCTACCTAGGTAATAATAGGTCATTAATAGGTAGGTACTCTTACCTAGGTAATAATAGGTAATTAATCAATATCGCGAAAACAGAAGAAAATCTACACTTAACACTTAGATACAACAAATACCAATAAGTAAAAGTACCTACATATAACATATAATAGTCTGTAGGTAATAATTAAGGTCCGTGCTTAGGTACCATCATGTACCATTAAAACTTCACAAAGGATTCCAACCACTGAGGGCAAGCAAATATTGATACAAGGCCCTTAGGTTTGTTACTGCAAACAAGAACGCTAACATGCAGAGTTTGCATTGCGCTAAATATACAAATCTGGGGCCTACGAGCTACGTGAACGGGTATTGTTTAAAGTAGCCGATAAGTCGTTTGGTGGTGTTTCTAGCTTCAATATATACGGACGGTCAGTATAGAAAATCGATGACCACATTCAGATTTTACCGCGAGTGAAGCCGCGAGACTCTGCTGGTACATCATAGTTGTGGGGGGTAAAAATAGGACTGACATTCTGAAAATTACTCTTTATGTTCTCTTTTATTAACTAACTTATTCAATGTGTATGTATGTTTGTATTTACATAAAAGTAATTAATTTTAAAAACTATATCCGTTGTCTAGTCACCGTAACACAAGCTTGGTAGCATATCACGTGGCTAGATGGCATTGTCTATCGTTCACTGTATTTATGATTGTTATAAAATACTAGCAGCATCCTGAAAGAACAAGCAAGAAGAATAAAGTTTTCGGTCACGGGTCTCCTGGCGCTGTAAGGTCCTCGAAACGACAAACCTCTAAAAAGGCAAAAAATTATAAAAGAGACGTGTTCAAATCGAACAAGTTTAATTTCATATCAGCATCGCGAAAATATTAAAAAATATTAGAAGTTTTAAAATCGACTGATTCCGACTGCATGTTTTTAAAGAAGCTATTTTTTTTAAAGCATACAAACGTGCCTAAAGTTATGTTATATCGAACAATACGGATGCATGGATTCAGCGTATGAGTCACCGCAGGTAGACTAATTGGTCTAGTCAGTGCTCCCGGATTGAGTAAAGATGCGTTGTTGGTTCGAATCCCGCTCTCCGTCGATCATGCGTTGTGTTTTTGCAGCAGTATTGTTCCTTTAAAATATTTCTAAGAAAGCCCAGTTCAGGCGTAAGCATGGGCGTAGCGAGGTACGGGCAGGGGGGGGGGGGGCAGCTGCCCCCCCCTAGAAGAGCGGTCGGTCACCAGTATAAGGCATAATAAACCACGCGGTCTGCAGCACACGATCTCTACCGAGTTTATAAGATTGGATAAGTAGAATCCTAAAGAGTTGCACAGGTCAATCAACTAAGCTAGTATTAGTTATGTGAAACAATGTTTAATTTGCGCAGATTATAAAATGAAGTTATATTCCGTTTTGTAATTTAGATATTTTTTCATAAACTGAAAAAAATTAAAAACTACTTCCGGGTATAGTGTTCCTGCGAGAAATGAGGTTGGCGCATTTTTAAAGGACTTGCTTTAGATAAAAGTTTGGAAAAGAAAGATTGAATTTTGAAAAGTCTTGGCACGGTAGCGCGCAAAATGTGATTTTGCAGTTCTTTTTCACCGCACAACCTCGGAAAGGATCTGTTTTGCGCGCAGATTTCTTACCGTGCAAAGACTTTTCAAAATTCGAATCTGTCTTATCCAAACTTTTCTCTAAAGCGAGTCGTTTGAAAATGCGCCAACCTCATTCCTTTTTTTTGTTCATGGCATCGAACCACGAAGTCTTGTTGCTCATCTGCCAATGTCGTATTTATTGTTTATCATTATTAGTATCAAGCAGGTTTTTTCGTGAAGTATTCGATTTAGAGATTGTTTGCTTATTTATTTACAAAAACGAGGAATCATATATGATATTATTTTCGCTATATACAGGCTGTTCCGAGGAGGGGGTATTAAGCTGAAAGGGGTTTGTTCTAGAGGTCTAGGCGAACAACTTTTGTTCTACGACTTTTGGAAATTCGAACTATTTTTTTTCGAAAATTTGAGTTTGTATCACTGAAAAAAAAACAGCTGTTTTTGTAAATAAAGGAAATTAATGTTAAGATTGTAGTGGTCCAAACAAAATAAAAGGGCAGATTAAGGCCAATGACCTCAAACTCTACAAAACAGCTGATTTTCATGCAAACTTTAAACTCAACATTTTCGAAAACCACTTCATATTTCCAAAAGTTGTAAAACAAAAGTTGTTCGCCTAGACGTCTAGAACAAATCCCTTTCGGCTTAATACCCCCATCTCGGAACATCGTGTATAGCGTACAAAAATATAACTACCCACTTTACAAAAGAAAATAATAGTACCTATAGGTTGAGGAGAGAGGTAAAATATATACCTCATTTTTTTTAATAACTACACTGGCCAGACGCGACGAAGATATTAATTTAACAATTGCAGAATTAGTGGAAGTGGTACATAACGCCGAATTGAGTTTTCTACCGGAAAAATGCACCTAGCGTTTTCCTCGCTGTAGTGAGGTGCAAAATTGTGTGTTTCACTCGGCAGCAAAGTTTTTTGCATTTTCTACCTTTGAAATCCTTACAACGCTCAGCATTCTACATTTAAACCTCTCGCTGCGCTCGTGGTTCAATCCTAAAATGCTTCGCTAGCTCAGGTTTCAATACAAGTACTCGCTGCAAAAACCAACTTTGCAGCCTTGCATAACAGACGTACACCGGAAAATTGTCAAAAAAAAATTTGTAAGAGAAGTTTTAAATAAATTTTGTGAAGAACCGCGCAGATTACTAGTCAAGTAAAAAAGGTATTTTTATTTTTACTTTTCTCCACTACCAATCTCCTCTACTCATAATTAATATGTAAAAACCGCGATTAAAACAAAATAGTCTTGGATTTTCTTTGTCTGCCCCCCCCCCCCTATATAGAATCCTGGCTACGCCCTTGGGCGTAAGCACTTAAAAATAAAGAATAATAAGTATAAAGTACAGTTCTTCAATATCTAAGTTTCAGCTTCATTGTTACATTGTTATATGCTAAACAATATAAGCTACGCGGACGACATGGCACTGCTAAGTCCATCAATCGGCGGTCTAAGGAGACTAGTGGGAATATGTGAGGCTTACTCGGTGACTCATGGCCTCAAGTATAATGTGAAAAAAAGTGAGCTTCTCATGTTTAGATCGGGTGCAATGAAAAGCGAAGATTTCCCTGATGTTCCGCTTTGTGGCTCACCCCTAGGGTGGGTCAAGTCTTTCAGGTACTTGGGTCATTGGGTCACTGATGATCTCAGGGACAACCCTGATATTGAGAGGGAACGTAGGTCGTTGGCTGTGCGTTGTAATATGCTGGTCCGAAGGTTTGCTCGTTGTTCCAATCCAGTTAAGATGACACTATTCAGAGCTTATTGTCAAACATTCTACACGTGCAGCCTTTGGACCAATTACACATGTCGGGTATACAGCGACCTGCGTGTTCAATATAATAACGCATTCAGGATGCTGTTGAGGCTGCCTTGGCGGTGCAGTGCGTCTGCTATGTTTGCGGAGGCAAGCATGGATGATTTCTATGCCATAATAAGAAAACGAGCTGCATCCATTCTTGCTCGGCTACGCCTCTCCACCAGCAGTCTCCTGAATGTATTCAATGACCGGTGGGACTCCCCCTTTTTACGACATTGGATGAGTCTACACACCGGTCATGTGATGTATGTATTTTAATATTATATTTTATTTATTATTAGCATAATTAATTACCTACTAACTAACATAACTCTTTAAGATTTTTTACTAACAATATGGATGTACTATTGTCCGAAATAAAGTTTTTTGAATTGAATTGAATTGAATTGAATAGCTATCTAGGCAACAAACTTGTTTCATAACTTTACTAGAAAGTCTTCCAGCACTTTACATAAAAACTATTCCCGGAGTTCACAGCAACTCTATAGAACCTACTATTTACTTAAATTAAAACTCTGTTAAAACTTAATTCAGCGTTCTTTCTTCTCAGAATTGAAACTCGTCCATTAGGAAGATGAACAACTTTCCACGACAACTTTATTTAAACAAGTTCAGTGTTTTCAGGTTTTATTACACGACTAGCGTGGTCTGGGAGATTACCCTTCTAGGCACGCTGGCGCTATGCTGCCGGGCTGGGTTGAAAATTTAACTTCCAGGGCGAGCTAACACGGTATATTTTGTATGGCACTAGTAGGTGTTGAAATTCTGTATAGGTAACTCTATATCGCGAAAATAGAAGAAAAACTAACTCTAGGTTTCGAAATAAACTCTGGATGGGTTTGTTTTAAACAGGCCATTAAGTAAGGGAGGGGCTTTCTTTCTAGATCAGTCATTTTGAAATTATGAGTCCTGAAATTGAAGACATTTTTCGGTTTTAATCGCGTGGTGTTTATTACTTTTAGCATTGTTTCAACGCTCAACGTTTCAAGACCTTCCAATCTTCCATTTTGTCAATTGTCAAATTTTTGTCAATCTTGAAGAAGGGACCTGTAAAGGTCTCTAAACGTTAAGCGTTGAAACAATGCTAAAAGTAATAAACACCACGCGATTAAAACCGAAAAATGTCTTTAATTTTAAAACAACATCGCGAAAACAGAAGAAAAATCTATTACGAGTCCTCCTAAGCTAATGATGTTTGACCACATCAAACATAATTAGCTTAGGAGGAGTTCGTCTCATATGAAGGAAGTTCAAAAACTTCTAACAATTATTATGAATAAGTAAATTAGGTACATACATACCTACTCACTTACGTACCAAAGGAACTTATGTATACTTATAGTTTGACGTGGTAACGTGTTTAAAAATACTGATTGGTAAATTTTAATATATACAATGCATTAAAATTAAATTTTTATTCCAGTTGAATAAAGATATTTATCTCATTTACATAATTCACTACTGTTACTACGTCATGTTACCTACGTCAATTTTGCGAGACTTGCTTATAAGTAAATAATATACGAAATTATAATATGGTTTGTTTGTACATACGTAGGCAACATCTTTGTTTATAGACTACTTTTATTAGTTTTATTTAATTGTTAGCCTTTCTACCAAGTAATATACATACAATAAAAATGTAGAAGATCTGACAAGGGTCTTCGCTTAGCAAATTGCAAATCATATAAAAACTACTATAAAAAATTAAAAGTGCATCATCATCATCCGAGCGTGGTTCCCGGTTGCATCTCTCTCGAGAGCCCGGGGTCCGCTTTCCTACTTTTACGTCTCCACTTCGCACGATCTTCGGCATCCCGTGTAGTGAGGCCATTTGCACGCATATCCGATCTTACAACGTCAAGCCAGCACTTCTTGGGTCTTCCCAATCTGCCGCGGCCGGGCGGAGGCGCCATGGCAAGACATTTGTTTCTCACGTAACTAGCCGGTTTTCGTAGAACGTGGCCGTACCACCGTAAGCGGCATTCTTGCAGTTTGTCTGCAATGTCTCGGACATGAAGGCTGCCCCTGATGCGGGAGTTTCTGACGCGGTCTTTTCGCGTCACTCCACACATCCAGCGCAGCATCTTCATCTCCGTGACACGCAGCTCCTGCTTATGTCGCTCAAACCCGTAGGGAAAGTCTGCGCCAGAGCCTCGTCCGTTTTTCAGCAGGTGCACCGGCTAGCAGGTGAGGTTGGCTTGGGCCCAACGATCTTAGTGGGCCCCATACACACCCATTAAAAAATTAAAAGTGCGTATAACCCAAATTGGCTAGGAACTATATACCATACTGTAGGTACCTACTACTGTAAAAACTACAACTTTAACGGAATTCGAATTTCGGGGAAAAAGAACACGACCAAACTCGGCACAAATTTTCCATCCCAGTTTGTTATTGCTATTACTGATTCCGAACTGCAATCGACATGAAAGTTAACTATAAAGAACGTGAAAATGTAGTAATAAAATATTTACACTGTAACTCCCTCAACAAAGTCGGATATAAAATTAACTTTCATATTTCACGTTCAAATTTCGTTTTTATTAAAATTCCGTGTTGATCGCAGCATGCAGATAGAATTTGCAAATTACTTGTCATGTTAGCATTTGCCTATTTTTTGAACGAAGTTTTCGCATTTTACGCGGTTGTGGATTGACTTTTGATTAGGTTAGTAGAGGTGGAAGTTGTGATAAATTCAGCTCCCCATTTTTACCCGACTGAGAAAGAGGGTTTTGTTTTTTCTCTTGTGTTACACTTAGCTTAGCTATAAATACATAAATAACTAGCTGTGTCCCGCGGTTTCACCCGCTTAAGCCCAGATCCCGTGGAAATATCGGGATCAAAAGTAGCCTATGTTACTCCTCGATAATGTAGCTTTCTTTTGGTGAAAGGATTTTTGAAATCAGTCCAGTAGTTTTTGAGTTTACTCATTACAAACATACAGACACACATACACACAAAAATACAATACATACTTTATAATATTAGTGTAGATGTAGATAGATAGTGTAGATGTAGATATATCCTGTCAGTTATTATTATTATAGATATATCTTCATCTCCGTGACACGCAGCTCCTGCTTATGTCGCTCAAACCCGTAGGGAAAGTCTGCTATTATATTATATATATTTTATACTAAAGTTCGTATATTAATAACTTTTAATGAGTATGTTATGTGGATAACTTTTTGATATTTTTCCAGACAAAAACTAGTGAACCGATAGCGAGGAAATGGCGTTTTTTTGTTTAAACTCAGGAATAATTGGAAAAAGTGGAACCGTAATTTTTCCACAACATTTCGGTAACGTAGTTCTCTACAAATCGTACCTACAATATCAACCGTTGTTTTATTCTATGCCCAATATTTGAACATGATTTTCTGCTTATTTTAATGAAAAGATACAACATCAAAACACAATACAGTTGTTTAGTTTAGAATTCTTTTCAATAAATTTTCGATTCAAACGATCTATGTTTTTATTGTTGGGATTTTTCCCACAATTACAAAAATCTAAACATGAATACTTAGAAATACGTAGAGAGACTAGAAGCAAAATCGTCTCGCCTGATACCTAGAGATTAATTTCAAACATTATCGTAAGCAAATAGATCTAAAGAAAACTCAACATCTAGGAGGGATCTTGTTAAGTCTATTTTTTTTCGTGTACTTGTGTGGCTTACCTAGTGTTAGGGCTTTCACGTCGCCCTCACTTAGGCATCTAAATTGGCCTAACGACTGCTATTAGTAACCAGAAACAACTGCTTTAAGTGCCTTCCGAAGCACGGAAGCACTCGAGAAAATGTTTAATTTCGCCATACACATTGTCGGCCATTCATCCAAAGTACCGCGCCAAGCGTCGCTTAGCCCGTACGACCATTCAAGATCAGCGGGTGTAGCTGGCTAGCTAATGAGCTCCTCAAGATTGAGAAGATCTAGTCGATTATTGAGCATATTGTGTTATTAATATTATTTGAACCGCTCGCGCTGTCAATCATGTTAAGTGCTTAATATCCTCAGTGACGATTTAAACGACGACTGAGGTAGAAGAGAGAGGAAGAGAAGGAGCCTAATCATCAGCTGTTCGTGCGGATATTTATCAGATGGCAGCGACTGTATTAAAACTTGTTCTCAGAGTATCAGTTTGGGTTTATGAAAATATGTGCACTGAAATGGCTATCGGGAAAACGATCTACTATGGCTTGAAGGCTTGGACAAGTCTCAGAAAGTGAGAAGTATCTTCAGTGATCTCTCCAAAGCTTTTGACTGTTTGCAACATAGAATTCTCAAAACTAAGTTGATATATTTTGGCTTTGATAGTAAAGAGTTGGCATGCTCGAATCTTATTGGAGGACAGAATGCAAATCGTTGTGTTAATTATTGGAATTCTGATAAAGCTACTATAGTACCTACCATTGGAGTTTCGCAAGGTTCAATAGTGGGACCATTGCTCTTTTAAAAATATGTAAACGACCTTGTTAATTGTTTACCTGACTGGGCAATAATTACATTATTTACGGATGATACACCCAAGGATTGATTGACAAAAATCGAATAGAACTATTAAGAAATATAAGGATAAACAATGTATGGGCTATAGTGATGTGATGGTTGTCGTAATAACGTCCAACAAGCACGTAAAAATGGCCGACGGAGACTTGCCAACTCACAAACTGGGCTATCCTAATCAGCTGTTAAAATGATAGCAACGAAAGAACAGGGATGTGAGAAGTACTTATTTATTATTGTATGATTTGACTTGCCAATATTGGAAAATGTAAAGTTATGAACAATTAATGACTTATGATAAAACAACCTTATCGCTTTGCTGACCAAATAACCATTGGTTGGACGCCGTTGGTTGAATTTAGTTTCCATTTGTGATGCCACTATCTTTGAACAGTTCAATAATACGTTTATGTAACCTGTATATCAACAGGGTAACCGTATTGTACAATTTAAAATTAAAGTCACGTTGCTCAATAGAGTAATAATTGAAATACATATTATAAAACAGGTGATACTTATTCACATGTACACGATATTCATGAACCTATACCTATTTTGTGAATTAGAATTGTTAAACTAACCGGTTTATTATCTCTTAAACATTAATGAAGTAGATCAAAGGGGTCTCCTTTCATATTATAAATATGTTTTTCTTCAGAGAACTCGTCATTGCCGTCAGCAGTCAGCACGCCCCATCTCTACCGCGTAGTAATGGCCATAAAGAACGAGCTCGGCTTTACTTCCACACCGCAGGTAACAGCGTTGTTTGCAACGGCTGCACTCCTGTTATAGTTGGTACCTACGTCCTTTCGAAAATATTAAAGATATAAAGAGGCCAATCATTCTTAAATCAGGTTGGCTGTACAACTTTTGATAAAGATTTAGTGTTTTGAAGCCCATATTTTACCACCAGTTAAGATCTGATTGTTGGACAAGACATCTAAGAAAAAGAAATGATTAGTTTCTAGTTTTTGCTCAACAAGATCCCTGAGAGAGAAGAACATGTTAATTTGGCATAAAACATATTATTAAAGTAAGCAACCAGTACCTACAGATCTCAGAAATTCAAAAAACGAAGAATGAGAAGTCTCAGATGTATAAAAATATTGACATTTTCAGCAGTGGTCATATTATCAGTGGTACTGTCGATACATACGTTGATAAATTTCTTACACAATGAACGCCTGATTCAGAGTTTGGAGATCATTATCCTAAATAAAAGTGAATTAAACAATGAAAATGTTAATGAAACTACAAATAATGAAAATCAAACAAGACCGATGAAATATATTTTACTGTGGACTTCACCCAAAAACGTACCTTTTGTCTATATGGGTGAAGGCCAAAAGGGGTTTGTAGAGAGAAACTGTCCATATACAAACTGCTACGTCACAAGTAACCAAGAATACTTGAAAGATGTAATAAAGTTTGATGTTGTTGCGTTTGCTGGACCAGATTTGGGACATTTACCACCGACCAATATGCCAATGAAACGTTCGCCTCACCAGAAATACGTGTTTGCTACAATAGAGTCGCCAGACTATTATCCTGTTTGTTCCAATAAATATGATGGTTTCTTCAATTGGACATGGACTTTCAGACTAGATTCAGAAGTTCGTTGGGGATATTTCAACATTTGGAATAAAAATGGAGATGTTGTGGGGCCGAATAAAATTATGCACTGGATCAAGCTTGAAGATATGGAGCCTCTTTCTCTGGAGTTTAAACAGCAACTAAAAACAAAAACTCTAGCTGCAGCTTGGTTTGTATCAAGTTGTGTTACTAGAAATAACAGAGAACAGTATGTGAAAGATTTACAAAGTGAACTGAAAAAATATAGTCGGGTAGTAGATGTTTACGGTAAATGTGGGCCACTGAAGTGTGACCAATCCAAAGAAAAAGAATGTAATCAAATGTTAAAAGAAAAGTATTATTTTTATCTATCTTTTGAAAATTCGTTCGCTGAAGACTATGTCACTGAGAAACTGTTAAATGCGGTGGAAAATGATGTAGTCCCTATTGTTTTTGGTGGTGCTAACTATACAAGGTAATTATGACTAACTAGCTACGCCCTGCGGTTTTGCCCGCGTAAGTTCCAAACCCATTGGGAAAAAGTAGCCTATGTGTACCAAGTTGAGGCCTCTGTGGCGCGTCAGTAGGTACACATTACTAACTGCCAAGCGAGATAAAGTCAGTCTATCGAAATATTGGAGCAAGCCACGACTTGATTCAAAACTTTGAGGTGCAACTAGCGGCCTAAAGGTCATATCCCACTTACACGACTCCGCTCCCACCCGGCAAAAATAATGTAATTCAAATATGGGCTTTAAATATTGCTCTTAAGATATATTTTACACTGACTGACGAGCAGTCTGACGGCGGTAAGCTCGCTGAAAGCGAGCTGTCTGCTAATTTATGATGCCAATGTAAAATATATCTAAAGAGCAATATTTCAAGCCCATATTTGAATTACATTATTTTTGCCGGGTGGGAGCGGAGTCGTGTAAGTGGGCTATGACCTTTATCCTATAAGATAAAACAACATAAATTCGATGTAGACTCCAGTTATTTTTTCTAAAACTTCCTGAAACTTTCTGAAACCTGTGAAGTTAACTCGGTATTCTAGAAGCCAATGACGTCACACAAAACAAAAACCCTGCAGATTGCTACACGGCACGTCAGGTGACATTTTTTTTTGCGGAATTAGGCAGTAGGTCTAGCTCTAGACCAATTAGGTCCAAGGGATAATGTACCCCAACATTATTTATAAACTTATCTCGCTCGGTCGGTATTTTTTTAAAGATACAGTTTTAAAATCATACTTTTTACATTGACCCCACCCAATCATTACCTTAATAGTTTATTAAGGTAATGATTTTACCTGACAAATAATCGAGTACTTATTTAATTTGCAGATTTCTCCCACCCGGCACTTATTTGGACGCCAGAGAATTAGGAGTTAAAGCTTTAGCAGCGAGAATGAACGAACTGATTAACAACTTTGAAGAATACGCCAACATGTTCCGATGGAAGAATCATTATACATATCTTAGGAAATTTGAAAGTGTTCACACCAATGAGTATTGTTTATTTTGTACAATATTGAATGACGAAGAGAAAGTTAAAGAGAAAAAGATCTATCAAAATTTTAGAGAATGGTGGGACCCTATGGGTCGTTGTTAGGTCATCATTATTTTTTTTTAGGGTTCCGTACCTAAATGGTAACAACGGGACCTTATTACCGACTCCGCTATCTGTGTGTTATAGCTAGGCGGTTTAAATTTTCACAGATGATGTATTTCTGTAGCCGCTATAACAACAAATACTGAAAACAAGATAAAACAAATATTTAAGGGCTCCCATACAACAAACACGATTTTTGCGCAACGCAACGATACCGTTATGTATTTTTACCACTAGCGCCATCTAGTAGCAGGCTGGCGCCAGTAGTAAAATAAATTTAACGTTAGCGTTGCGTTCGCGGATTGGTGTTCATTTTAGGGTTCAGTACCCAATTGTGATAGTGGTACGGAACCCTACGTGCGCGAGTCGGACTCGCACTTGGCCGGTTTTTTTTACTTTTTGACTTTATTTTTTCCATGGTGTATTTTAAAATTTATGTAAATACGATCGCTTTGTCACATGGTTTTATATTTAATTTATTTGTGTATTTTTTTTAAATTATGTTAATTCTTGAATAAAATTTTAATGTCGTTATCTTAATGCTTCATTAGAAAACAACAAAATTTTCACAATTTTCGTTCTGTAGTTGCTAGAAAATGTTGAGGCAAAGGATCTGTCGATATGGTCATTCCACTATGAAAACTTACTCAGCAAAACAGATACTATATTTGTTAAAATGATTACCTAAACCTAGATTAAACTTACATTTTATTTTTTGATTTAAGTATAAAAATATTACTCACACAAGTATTTTTCATTCATTTAATCATTCACTGCGAATAAATGTACTTACTTATAACAACTTAGGTATTCATAAAATAATTATCAAACTGTGATACAAATGATCCATCAGGGTTTCTGTGTGTTTCGCGGCACGGACAATTTCCATCTTATTTACAAATTTGATTAGACTTAGGTACAATTTTATCTTCGAAATTGATTATTATTTATTATACAATGTTAAGAAACTGAATAGGTGACATAAATTTGTTTTAGAAAACACGTTTTAATTTTTAGGGCCCATTTGACAAAATAATATTGATTTCAATATTATTTATTAAACAAAACTGACTGACGTATACTTAGACAGTGTTGATTTTTAGTCAAACAAAAAAAGGTGTAAGTAACTTTGTTTTATCTAAGAAGTATCTAAGGTAACATATAGCTAAGCGTCCACCTTTCGGCATCGTTCGCACCGGACGCATCGCATCAAACGGAATTCACACTAATCCAATGACTAGATTTGAAAATTACTTTAAATAAATAAATCCACGTAAATAAGTTTTTTTTAATAGGCCGTCACATTATGTAAACCATGCGTAGATGCCTAAAACTCCACCAGAGCTGTAGAATTAAACTCTAAAAAATAAAAATAACACGGCAACGTCATGCCATTAGCGCTTACCTCGTTCCCGCCTCGTTGGTTGGTGTTTTTGATATGTTTGTTAACACATCGACCACATGATTGGGGCAAGTAAAGAGACCGTAATATTGTAGGCCTCGCCACAAAGGGCTACATTACTAAGCTTAGATGAAAACAAAAATAGTAGATTCGGTATATTCTAACATTGCGTATTCGAAAAATGAGCTAGAAACACGTACATGTATTTTCATAAAATTACTATAATTTAAAAACATTTGTCTTTAAGAATGATTCAGGATTTGTACATAAGCAAAAAGGCATTCTTATGGATGTCAAAAAGATAATCGCACTGTGACAGCACGTGCTCACGCGGCAACGGCATACGACTGAGGCTAGTGCGTCAGCTAGACGCAGTTTTATCGTCTCATTTTCCGAGACTAGGTACCGTATCTTTAGTTTTTTGTTTTAATCTTAGAGTATAGGGTGTTAAAATATCAGGCACCTAAGTACTGGTGGTTAGTGTAAAGTAATTGGAACCGGCGAGTCCTTGCCTTTGAAAGGTCTCATAAACCGCGAACGGTATGGAAGCAAGTAGGCCACACACAGTTACTTACTATAAAACAAATTAGTGTTGTTGGAAATTTCAGTACATAAAGTACTAACCTACATAAATATTATGTTATTAAATATTGTTGTCAAGGAACCAAGGCGAACAGGTAATAGAATAATTAATTAACTTTACTAGAAATAAGTATTTTTAAGGAAAAAAACATCTTCAAAAATCGAGACGCGAATTGAAATCGAGCGCAACGCAGCGAAATAAAAAATGTATTTTTGCTTGAAAATACCTACTTCTAGTACACATTAAAAAATCTAATAACGAAGTACCTACCTAATTAACTATACGTAACTGTGTATTTAAATTCAATTCTCATCGGCTAGCAAAATTACAAGCTTATAGTTCCTTAGATTGTAATTGTTAAGATGGTTTTCATCAATTAGATACCCAAAAGTACACAGCGGAACTTATCCACCTCTTGTTGTTTATTAAAGTCTTAGTGCTAAAATCTATTTAAAAATATCATCGACACATTAAATGGAAGTCGCTAAGTTCGAAAGACCGAAAAGTCTTTATCGAAGATAAACGATAACATTGTGGTGTTGACGGAGAGCAGGAAAAGTAAAATTAAATTATCTAAAAGCTTGTTTGCGTAATAGATTACGTGACGGGGCGCGTCGAAACTGAAAGTTTTTTAGGAACTGAGTTTTACTTTTATACAAAAAAGTCCAATATATTACGATAAAATTACTTACTTTTAATTAATTACTCACAGCTAACACTACTTACTTCACATCAGTAATTGAAAGTGAAAAGTTTTAAAAACCAAATCATTTTACACGAGTAATTTAACTAAGTCGAAAATCCTTGAGAATTTACGTTAAACGTAAAGTCTATAAACTTTGGAATCACAGCATTTTCAATCCATCAGGTTGATAATCAACTTGCAAATGGGTGCGATAATCAAATTTTACATTTCATTTACACTTAGGTACCTCTTGTACGTGAGTCGGCAGAGAAAATGACACAAAATTAAAGCCAGACCGTTAGAAATGACTGCCATTATAAAGATAAGTAAGGCAAGATTATAGATGCTGGTGGCGGGCGCCCAAGTCGTTAAGGTTTATAGAAACACTAACTGTGCCCTGCAGTTTCATTCGGGTAAGTCTGGGAACGGTATAAGAATTAGATTATACTTCAGGTTTTTAAGAGTGTTTGCAGGATTTAGCTCTTAGTTGGCCCTTATTAAACTTGATCCCTGGAGGTGGGTAACTCTTTCTACTGACGTTTTCCTCTCTTCTATCCTTTCTTCTAGGTAAACTTGCTACATACTTATTTAGCCTTTTGCACTTATCAGCGTCACATAATCATTTGATAAGATAGTAGTCAATCACTCACCTATTGAATTTGGGTCAACGAACAAACGGCAGATCTTACAGACATACATACTTACTTACATTATTATAATATTCGGTACCCTGGTTATTTTAGTGGTTTTGCAAAATAATAATGAATTTTAGGAGCATAATGGTTTCAGAAATGGAGTAAAGATAAAATATTAAATTATGACTATGAAACGAACAAAACCTATGAAATTAAACATAGAATACATAAAACAGAAGAAAAATCTATAGATACATATTATTTATACTATAGATTTTTCTGTTTAAGCGCCTTAGTTGGGCTTAATTAGCTTCTGTCGAGTCAGTTAAGCCATAGAAATCTTATGCGCAAATAGACCCAAACAGTTCTAACTACTAGAAACGTTTTTATAGGTCCCGTACCTCCGCCACGAGACCCAGTCACGTAGGAGCAAGTTACGGACTCACAAACGATACTTCTGGATTTGAATGTAAATGCATTTCGCCGCCTTAAAGCGACGGGGTAAGGTTCAAAATGATTCGAGTTCTTTAGCAAGTAACAGGTGAAGGCAAACCTTGCAATTTCTTGTAATGAGCTCGGGTGTACCTCTCAAATGTACGCGCGGGATGACTACAATAAACGGAATTGTATCATCGCTGCAAACTGCGCTGACCTAAATACTGTCCACTGTTATTGCGCATACAGAATGTTATTACTTTTTAATGTTAGTAGGTAGGAAATTATTTTGGTTTATACTCATTTTGTGGATTTTACTGGAAGAGTACTTAACTAAGTTATTTTATAAGTTGATTGCAGTATGAGCTAGGTATATCGAAACGAAACGAATTGAAACTTTGAAACTCATTTTGAGATTCAAAAGCTAGGTGTGCATCAACTGTGCATGCGTGTGCCTTTCTTATGCAATAAATAATTTATCTATAAACCTATTTGTTTGTTTAAATTATTTTAGACCGATTTAAATGTAAATTTGTATGCATTAAACTCCGGTAGAGACTTTGAACTAAGTACTTTTATTATTCATGTAAGATCAGCGCCCGTATTTAGTAGATAATTGAATGTGAAAGGAACTTTGCAGTTCATTGCTTTAATTTAAAAGTATTATGATTATGTGTAAAAAGAACATGAAATATGTTTGAGACATCACCTTTAGTACTTGAAACTTTGAAACGCTTAAAAGAGAACCCGTTTATGAAACCTTGGTTTAGGACCAAAAACCTCGGGCAACCTACCTAATAGTTGAGAGATAAAGAAAAACAATTGACAATAATTATGTATGGGCGGTCGGAAGACTTATTAAAAAAAAAAATAACGTTTTAATTACAAAAGCTACTTAAAGACTAATTACAATTTTAATTTTTACTTCTAAAGAAAACAATATGATTTTAAACTAAGCACTTAAATCTAGGCCGTATGTGCCGGCTGCTATAGCTGAGTCGGCTGGACTTGCGTAGCTGGTGCCCAGCTAACTCAATTTAATACATTTAATTACCAAACAGAAAGATTAACATTTTATATTAATATTTTAGATTAATATTTTTATGCAGCGGTAGGAAATCCGACATGTGGTTCCTACATCTGGATTTATCCAGGTGTAGGGAGCGTTGGCGACGTTATATATATTTAAGTGACGTACAATAGCTGTATCTTGATTAAGTTAAATTATAGTTACGTTAATGTAAGTAGGTTATGGGGTTAAGTTAAGTACATAATATCTTAATGGTGCTGGATTATAATGACGGACTAATCAATTAACTTAGTATGTAGGTGGATATGGAAACCAAAGCTTCAATAGGCATAATATACTAATTAATTCGGCAAACAAATAAACCCAAGAAACTTGTAACAAACAGGAAAAGTGTTTCCCTCAAACATACCTCACTGGCCAATAAAACAATAGGCACCTACCGATCAGGATCTTTTATTACAACTGCCTTTATTAGCCACCATTTATTTTATTACTTCTACCTTTATCCTCAATTAATATATTAATTGAGTATATTTGTTTGTAAATGTTATCCCTTTTGATATATCTTCTTCTATCTATCTTCTTCTAATAGGTATATACAATTTCCATGTCACAATGTTAGTTACCGTACTCCTCCGAAACGGCTTGACCGATTTTTATGAAATTTTATTTTCGTATTCAGTAGGTCTGAGAATCGGCTACTATCTATAATTTATAAGGCAAAACAACGTTTGCCGGGTCAGCTAGTCATTTATAAACAAAATGATTAGGTGGTATATATTAACATCTTTGTATGTAACTAACTACCTATACTTCGTTTTTTAATTGTAGACTATGATTTGACACATGTTCCTGAAGAAAAAATGTCAAATAGAATGAACAAAAACGTCAGAGTATAGTTTGAAATAAAAAAAAACATACTATACAGGGTGTTTCGACGAGGGGGTATTAAGCCGAAAGGGGGTTGTTCTAGAGGTCTAGGCGAACTACTTTTATTCTTCGACTTTTGGAAATTCGAACTTTTTTTTCGAAAATTTTACAGTTGTATCACTAAAAGAAACAGCTGTTTTTTGTAAAAAAAGGCAATTAATGTTTAGATTGTAGTGGTCCAAACTAAATAAAAGGGCACCTTAAGGCCAATGACCTTAAACTCTAAAAAACAGCTGATTTTCATGCAAATTTTAAACTCAAAATTTTCGAAAACTACTTCGAATTTCCAAAACTTGTAGAACAAAAGTTGTTCGCCTAGACCTCTAGAGCAACCCCCTTTCGGCTTAATACCCCCTCTTCGGAGCACCCTGTATAAAGGTAAATTATCATGTTTCATGACTTTTTGATAAAATAGTTCACTAAAATTCTGTAGATTATTATCAAACGTTAATTTAAACAGCCGTTAACTTTAACAGTCTTTCAAAATCTCCAAAATTTCGTCGTGCCATCCATCAATAGGTATGTGAAACTTACCCATAGTTAAATCCCCGTTATAGAAGCCAAAGGTTAGTTGGAGGAACAATACGAAACTAATATTTTATCCCATAATAATAATGTTGCCCGACGGCCTCCGTGGCGCGTAGGGTAAACCACCAGCTGCGACGCAAAAGGGCGCGGGTTATTTCCCGCTGGAAACAAGTATTTATGCTGAAATAATATGTGTGTTTTGGTTCTTGGTGCTTTCTATACGAATATATGTATGCATTTATAAAAAAATATTATTAAAAAAGGTATTGTATGTAGTATATATTCGTTGTCTAGTACCCATAGTAAAAGCCTAGTTGCATAGTGTTGGTAATGCTAGATTTGGGATTTAAAATATTTCTTTTATAAGCCAAGAGTGAAACAGATAGGCGCAACTTCTAATAAATAGCACAGGAAAGGTATTAAGTAATTACCATTTTTTCATATTTTTTTTAATAAAAATTAAGAACATTAACGATTCAGAAATAAAAAAATCAAACCCGTCTGGTTTAAAGATTTCAAACCCCCACAGATGTCATCTAAAATTCCGGAACTCCGAGATTCCGGTATTCTTCCCTTACATTAACATACAGGCACTGTGTTCACGTCTACACTTCCTACGTTTTGGGGTGAAAACAGACTTAAGATTTAATTCTATGTATAATATGTATGTATTTACAAAAGAAAAATAAATATAAGTATTATATCCGTTGTCTAGTCACCGTAACACAAGCTTAGTCGCTTACCACGGGGCTAGATGGCTCTGTGTGTTGTTCACAGAATTTATTTATTTATTTAATGGTAGGCTGAAAACCCGCGTCGACCTCTCACGAACTGCATTCGAAATGCTCAAATTTACATTGTTCAATTTAGTACCGTGGTTTTGACCATCGCTCCGGTTCCTTCCTGGTGCAAAGATTGTCCATCGCTATTCAGCGTGGCTACGCAGCGAGCATTTTGCGAAGCTTTGCACCGGGAACTCTTGGTGGTGGACTTTTAGATTAGTTATGTTTTAGTTTTAAGTAGGAGGGTACATATTAAAATAATTAATCAGGTTTTAATTTGGGTTTTTGTTTTTATTCTCAAGTTGATTGTAATTTAGCACCTATTTATTTTTTATTGATTAATTACACTTTCTGCTCTCTCTCTCTCTCTCTGCAGATCATAGCAACGCGTAGCAAAGTTTCGCTTGTGCGTGACTATACCCTATTTCAGAAACTTAGATCAAACTTGTAAACAAAACTCCCATACATTTATTTGAAAGTGACAGCTCTTCATTAACTTTTTTCTTTAAAAATTGACAGTTATTTGTTTACATTTTTGATCTAAGTTTCTGAAATAGGGTGCCTAGAGTTTGTTGACTAGTCCTTGCCCTGACAAACTGTAAATATTTTTGCTCGCACCAGCAAATGATCTACAACGTGGCTAAAAATTTCGACGATGCATATGCATTAGCTCTCGAATCTTGATCGACCGACTGTAAGATTCGTAGTCTATTGTCATCTTTCGAGTAGGTGTCTTTATTTAAAAGGAACATTTAGAAACAATAGGATCATTCTGATCCTTACCGAGACGGATTAAAGTACACTTATAAAAACTGCTGACTGAAAAATCGTTGTAGGTGCAGTAAATCAACCGTAAAATGACTCGATTTCCTCTTTATATGGCGCGATTTTATGGTTAAAATATTATATAGCTTTATTGACGACAAAGTCGACACAAATAGTCAAATATTTGCTGTACAAAATGTTTAAATTCCGATTTTATGGAAAAATATAGCAATCATCACAATTTACATTAAAGGTGCTATTAGTAGCGCCTTATAATCGTCTAAATACTCTAACAACCGTATTTATAGACGAATCAAGTAATTATTACTCTGGCCAAGTAAAATCTCTGTCACATTTTCGCAGACGTAGAAGGTCACTGACAAGAGCGAGACAAATGCTATACTTAGCCAAAATAAATACTCGACATATCTATAAATGCTGTGGTATGTACTCTAAGCTTTAATTAAGACCACAATATTGACGACGTAATATGAAGATGAGTGGTTCCAAATATGTTTTTTTGATAAGCAGAAAACAATTTACTAATTTATACTCTAATTTCTCATTCATGCTCTGAAGTTTGAAGCCACGAAATAAAACGACTCCCAAACAGTCAAAGGTCGCTGTGAATAATTGATGGTTGATCCGCTTGACGACATGGTCTTTCGCTCGCAAGGTGTAACTAGAGAGAATTGGAGTTAAGACAGCTATCAGCATTAACCAAGACGAAATGAGGCAGTTTTAGCGTTTTCCTGCGAACGTTTGGTCGTTTGAAATCACGGTAAGTGATCACAGGTTGCAGATTCTTATAGGTGATTTTGTTTTCCTCTGTTTCTTGGTATGTCATTCTTTTGTATAGCCTAAGACGTGAATAAGTAACTGTTATAGATACTTAAAATAAATAATACATAGCGTGGAATGTGTTTTCCTCTCTTTCTTGGTACGCAGTCTATTAAATAGCTGAACACGTGAATTAGGAACTGTTATAGAGAAACTTATAAATAATTGTTTTTTTTTTATTATCAATTTAAAAAAATATATAGGGACCTTTGTCAAAAGTTGACCATGTCGGAAAAATAATTGTAAATAGCGTAATTTCACTAAGATCTTTTTCTTTTCTTCGTGTAGTGGTGTGGCTTACCTAATGTTAGAGTTTTCAGGTCGCCCTAAGGGATCTAACTTGACCTAACGACTGCTATCAGAGTTAACAAGCGGGACCAACTGCTTAACGTGCCTTCAAAAGCACGAAGGAGCTCGAGAAAGTGTTTTTTTGCCACACAAATTATCGGTCACCCATCCAAGTAATGACCGCACTAGGATTATTTTATTTATTAACACAGCGCAATACCATTTATTACGCTGTGTAAATCGTCTAAAAACTGGAAGAAAAGGTAAATTGAGAGAGGTAAGTATATTATTATAGATAGCTGTGCCCGCGACTTCGTCAGCGTTTTTCGGACTACCTACCCATCGCTGAGCAAAAGTCTACACTTGAACGGACGACCAGGGAAGTCTGTTGCTGAACAGAAGAGAATCATAGCAGAGTCTATTTAAGTGTAGATTTTGCACAGCGCAGCGGTAGGTAACGTGTTGCATGCTTATACGCATTACTTATATATAATAAGAAGTAGCCTTTATCGAAAATTAAAAAAATCAAAACCCGACTTCGAATTAAGGACAAAACAATAAAAATAAGCTCTCCAACATACAGTGCAACTGACTTTCTGTTATGTAAGCTGAAGTTGGGTAGCTTAACTAAATGATATCTTTTTTTTACGTGGGTACTGCACCTTATGCACTGTCAGGCCACTCTCGTTGGGCTCCCTACCATAGGTTTACCCGACAACGGCGGCCTTTCCAAGCCTCATCTCTGCCTCTGCCCGATAGACAATCCCTCTCCGTTTCCCCTCCCTCAGCACGGTCACGCCACTGTCTCGAGGTCCCCAAAGCCGGTGATAAAGCCCCCCCTCCCTCACCGAGTTCACCACCAGAGGCTGAGGTGATTTGTTATAGTGGTTATCTTCCATGCGGCCCCTTTCTTGCGGAAAGGACCCCCGAGTCCGCTGACGCGGGATTACGGATTAGAAGCCTGGCAAGCCCGGTTTCCCACCTTGTGCGCCTCTTAGCTTTCAGCTACTGAGTCCCCTCACAACGGCAAGGTGGACGACCATCTGGAGGGTAAAACGTAATAACATCGTGTCCGGGACTCGTGACTCGAACGCGCAGCCGTCGAATCGGAAGCCATCACTCGGCTCGGTAGGCCACCGTTCCTTAAAAAGGGAATGCGCCGCACAGACCGGCGCATTCCCTTTTTAAGGAACGGTGGCCTATTCGAACGCGGAACCCTCGAATCGGAATCCACAGCTGCCATCGTGCCACGTAAACTACATGCAATCAGCATCTACTCAGTAAAACTGCCCCATTACAGCTATATTTTTTAAAACCTTTTTTTGAATTTTCGACTGCCACTAAAAATTATCAAAATTGTAACCGTAACTTTAATCACTAAAGAATTTTTGAGAAGGTGGTTTCAGGTGGTCCATCAATTTGTACCTTGTTCTTAATAAGCCGATTCTTTTGATGGAAGTCCAAAAATTAGTAATTTACAGCATTGCGGGATGCTATTCTGCTCATCATTCCGAAGGTTCTCATCAGATCTTTACCAACAATTTATAGAACCAACTCGGGACTCTCACTTTCCAAATAAAAAAAGAATGATCGAAATCGGACTTTATATGCCGGAGTACGGTTTGAACATATTCACATTCGGGTAGAATTGAGCAGATCCTCTTTTTTTTAAAGTCGGTTAAAAACAACCATTATAAAGAATTTCCGTATGTCCGAAGGATCCGGATATATGGAGAGACAAAGGTATACGGTATTTTAGGAATTTCCTGAAAAAAAACTGAATATCCGGTTTTTTTTAATTTTCGACCGGATATCCGGTTAGTCATGTATTGATTCCACACAACATACTTCTTCAATACAACATTCAAACTAACTAAGTAAAAGCAGAAAAATCACTTTATCCGGATAACCGGACAAAATATCCGGACAAAAAATAGCCTATATGTTAATCGGGGTCTAAAGCTATCTGCATACCAAATTTGGTTAAAATCGGATAAGCCGTTTCTGAGATTAGCGGGCACAAAGGCACACACAAACAGACAAACAGATAAACAGACAAACAGACAAACAGACAAACAGACAACCAGAAAAATAGAAAAATAGGTTCTACTGCGTTAATAGATACCCCTACAATTTATCTTTTTTTTATATCTTCCAAAAACAGACACCGCTAAGTTACGATTTTATTATATGTATATAGAATATAGAATAGATGGAAGATACGTACCTCTCTCATTGCAAGAGCAATGTTAATAGAGAGCCCATATTTTATCCATGTATAAGCTTAAAGTTAATAGTAGATTTTCGGCGACTTTATCGGTAAAAGCCATAACATTTTCAAAGCACGTTTTTACCATATCGTATTACTTACGGGCTTTGTAGGGTAATCCAGTTTTTCCTAAGTGAAACCAGTGAAACTAACCGCTTAGCTTGTTCATGTGTGGAGTACGTTTTACAGGCTTGGGTCGTTACGATTTAAAGTTGAGGTAAACGTTGGATTTTGAAACGGAACAGTTTCTGGATGAATAATTGGGGTATGTTTGTATTCGAACTAAGTAAATGTGAAATTGAGTTGCGTTGGGTAAAATACTTAACTTGATATATATATTTGTGACCCCGTGTGAGCTTGTTAGGTATCAGTTTCAAACAAATAGTTTAATGTCTGTCTTTTACTCGTATAGGTTCATCTATCTCTAGGCTAAGTAATCAAATTATTTTCTATTTCACTTGAAATTGTTTATTATAATTCATTCCGTTTCGTTCTTCTAGTTCTAGATCTATTGTAGTTCCGAAGAAAAAAGCATTTGGTAGGTATATTATATCTGAATCGTACTAATGTTGCAATTCTGAATCTTTGTTAGTTGTTATAAGATGTTGTGTTGTGCCTACCTACAGACTAATACCTGAACCTATCTATACCTAATAAGCTTTCGTAGCCTTTCGTAGAACGTTCGATACTATCTCTACGAAATTTCGTAGCTTGCTTCAAATTGTAGACGTGCTATACAATAAACGCCATGCCCTATTTAAATAATGATTTATACTAGACCGGACCGTGTCCGGGCCGCGGTGTGGAAAATTTTTAATTTGTATGTTGTCCGTGCCGTGTCTGTGCTGTCTTCAAAAGTAGCCTGGCCGGGACACTGCCCGGTCTAGTATAAATCATCCTTTAGTCGGAGTGCTCTGTTATCCCTCTCTCCTCAACATTAGTTGAAAATTCCTTAACTGGCTTCCCGACGTAACGGTTCACCGTATGCCTCTTCAAAATTATCCGTCGTCGGCCAAATGTCACGTTCGGAATCTCATTAGCGAGTTCGGGTGCAAATTCGGCGCATATCAGATGTTGGGGGGATTCTATTACCCGGGGGTGCAGTGATCTCGACTCTTCCTCCGGAAATTTAAACACGCGACTTGATCGAACATAGTTGAAATTTATATTGTAGGTAAGTTAATGTGGAACTGTTTGTTTGTGCAACAACGGCTCTAACAATTTGAGAAGGAATTAATCCATTAAGTTAGTGAGTTTCTGTAGTTTATCTTAGTGGCTGCACCTAGCTTATCTAGTACGTAGTTCCTTGGTTTTCTTTGGAGGTTCGGTGTAAATTACACGGCCAGCCCATATAGCAATGTTCCCACCCGATAATCTTTATAGCGCAAAAGTTTATAGTCCGAAAGTCTGAAAAATTCGTTTACTGAACGATATTATTATGGTTGGATGTTGAACTGACACATTAATGACTTCGCTCCGCTCACACCTAAGATGGTAAGTGTTGAAGTGGTCTAAGATGAAGCACGCTGACTCTAAAGGTACATGTTCCTTCACGAACATATACGAAAGAAAATATTATGTAGAATTTGACAAGCCCTTTTCCGTACTTATATAATAAAGATTAAAGATTTATTTGATTGTTTATTTGTAACGAATAGCTTCCGAAACTACTGGACCGATTTCAAAATATAATTTACCAAAAAAACTACATTATCGAATAGGCTACTTTTGATCCCGATATTCCCACGGGATCGGGACTTACGCGGGCAAAACCGCGGGACACAGCTACTATATTAATAAAACTCTTCGATGTCAAACAAGTTAGACAGCGGGCAAGTGGCCAAAGCAAACTTGCATCAAAGCTTTTGAAAAGACCCTCAACTTGGTGCAAACATCTCAAGAACAGCCAACTTCATCTTCTATAGGTACGGGAAGGTGTTTTTAGCAAACCATGTTTTCGATACGACTCTTAATTACATGAACATGAGTTCTTATCAATATAGAAACACAAACTGGGGCTATGATATGATCATAATTTTGATATTCTATGAAGATTTTTCTTCAGTTTTCGCGATGTTGTATTGAAATTAAAGACATTTTTTGGTTTGAATCGCTTGGTGTTTATTACTTTTAGCATTGTTACAACGCTCACCGTTTCGAGACCTTTCCAGGTCCCTTTGATCCTAAGATCAAGATCCGAAATCCCCAGGATCCTGAAGGATTGATAATCCTGAAAAATGTCATTTCAATATTCTATGAAGTTTAGTTTAAACATTATTTCGCTAATGAAGCCACACAGTTAAAGTGTTAAAAAACACACTAGGTATGCTATGGCTACATTCAATCGCGAAGATTTGTGTCGCGTTGTTTCGATAAAAAAATCGTGTTCGATCTACGACGAAGTGCATGGCCACATTTTCGCTACGGCTATGTCGCGTCGTCGCGATAATGTAAGACAACGCGATAGGATGAATTCTTTGGCCACACGTGTCGTGATAACGCGAATCTTTGTGTTATCGTTATAATGTAGCCACAAGGTTAGGAAATAAAGAAAAGGATAACCCATGTTATTCAGGGTAAAAGTAGCTTTCTAATGGTGAAAATTTTTTTGAAATCGGTCTTGTAGTTTGTGAGTTTATTCATAATAAACATACAGACGCACACACACCCAAAGAACAAATCTTTCCTCTTTATAATATTAGTGTAGATAAGTGCCTTTACTTACCTACTGACAGTTAAAGACTATATAAAGTAGAAACTTAGCTGATGAAAAGTTATTTGTATCTAAGTTTTGAGAAGTTACTTGTTGAAATCTTTGTTGTTTAATAATTCAGTTTGTGAAATTACAAAGTAACCTTCTATCCTCTATTTATTATTTACTAATCCTATTGCATGGAGATACTACCTACAGTGCTTCGTATCTAATATTTCTTTGGAATAACACAAATATACGTAAACTGATTTTTTGTTTTATTGAAGTCCATCTAACAGCCATTTGGGAGAAATACACATACATACACACACACATTTAATTATAAAAAACAGCAATTAATCATATTTCAATGCCCTAAAATGAAAAATACTTCCTTCGCTGGCACAGCGACCAAAATGGGATATTAGTCTCCGAAACGAGAATCTCACACCGCTCTCTATCCTGTGCCGTTATACTAAGACTTTCCTTTTTTTTTCAATCGAGACCGACGGACAGACAGACGGACATGATGGAACTATAAGGGTTTCTAGTTGACTAAGAAACCCTAAAAAAGAAACAGATAGAAATAGTTTACAAGAACACACGGATTCCACATGGCGTAATGGCTAGCGCACTCGCCTGGCAAGCGAGGTGCACGAGTTCAAACCCAGCCACAAAAGGAATTTTGTTCTTTTAAAATATTTCTAGTAGAATGCTGTGAGCAATAAAAATGAGAAATATTAATCAACAGATAGTTAACCAAATTTATACTTTATTGTACAGTGTACACACCATACAAATGACAAAAAAAAAATACACATTTAAAACAATGGGTGACCTAATCGCTTAAAGCGATCTCTTCCAGACAACTTTTGGATGGACAAGAATTTCAGAATGGGGAAAGGTAGGGTAGGGTACTAAGTAGTTTACATTGGAAAAAAAAGGTAAGTAGGTAAGTATAATATAATGATAAATGATATTCGAAGTTTCGCCAATCACATTTCCTCCTTTCATTTACTTAATTAATAATTAATCAATTCAGTAAGTAAGTAGTTGAATTAATGTTTTCGCTATCTAACTAGTAGTATGAAGACAAATCTAGTAGGTATGGACAATATTATCACCAACGTGGATATAAGAGACTCAGCACAAAATCAATAGATGCTTAGATTATGGTAATGTATGCAAGCTAGTGAAGTTTCGCCGATCACATTTTCTCCTTTCATTCATGCTTCATTCATTTTTAATTCAGTTTACTTTGTACGCCGTTATTTCTGGCTCTGATATCTTAAAAGGAATAAAAGTGTTAGAAAAGATACGTTTTTCCCTTTACACAAATTTATTATTTAGTAAAGTAAACTTGTCGCTCAATACTTTGATTATTTAAAATTTACGTAGGCCTTATCACACTAGCGGTGGGTATGCGATGGGCGGGCAAGGCGTTTAGCGAGCAATCCGTGGATTCAACACTCACTCAGAGTAACAGATCACAATACGGAATTCACGCTGCATTCTCGCGGCGGGATCGCAACGTGAACCCGCTCGTAAACCACTTTAGTGTGATATGTTGATATCACTCTCAATCAAAAACCGCCTCTTGAGATCTAGAGAGAACCATTTTCAAACACTTTCTGATTCTTTTTACTGCGCTGTATGACAATACAAACGTTGCAAGTAAATAACTTTGTACTATTTAGTACAAAGTCAGAGAACACAAGACAGTTTTATTTTTCTGTTTAAATTCATAAGCTTGCTTTATTTCTTCTGAGTTTTATATTATTACTAGTAGAGTCCCGCGATTCCGCGGGGTTTTCCAAAAACCCTTTCTTAGTGGATCCCTACACACACCATAATGAACACACTCCAAATTTCAGACATGTAGACACATCTCTTAGGACCAGCGATTTGGGCTCCGCTTTGATATATATAGGTAGTTGAGTCAATTATGATATCAGATAATAAATCAGAAGCATAATTCAGAGATCTTTCTTAAGGTGAGAATAATCCCGATTTCCGCGGTGTGTAATACAAATCTTACATGGTGAGTGAATACTAATTAAAATTAATTCTCAAAGATCCCACAAAGTTTGAGAAAATTCGTGAGATCTAATTATTTCATAAACAATTATGTTTGAGTTACTGCTTTAATCATGTTATTCGGTGGAGAAAGTAGACGTACCTAGGTAGGTTTTTAATTAAAACCTTCTGGTTAATAGCTGAATTTGAAAGTCCACTTTTGTAAATTATAGTTTTTTTTTATAAAATAATTATAAGTGTTCCTCCTTTTATTGGAGCCATGATCTTTTGAAACTTTTTCATTTAGAAATTCTTAATTTTTTTTTACCAGACTAGACCACGCAAGTCTTGTTGGTATAGACGTTGGGGTACTGACCCAAAGACACGGATTGAGTGCAAGCCTCGCCGCAAGTGAAAATTTTTGAAAGCGTATTTTTCCTTAACAAAAAAATCTAGATAAAAAGCCTTGAGCTATAACAAAAATTAAGAAATATTTAGTCATTTCCTCCTCTCCTCCTTTAGGGGTACGAAGGTAGGGTGATTGTTACTTCTACCGTCTACTTACGTTTAAATGCTTTTAAAAGGTAGTAAAACTAAGGAGATAAAACAAAGTTCTATTTTGTACCCACTCTATACACTTCACTGTTTACCTGACCTTAATCTAGTGCTTGCTTAAAGCGCAAATGTCCAAAGAGTAGCAGCAGGTAGGTAACAGAAATGCCATACAACTTTTTGTCAAAGTAGGCACAAACGTATTGCGTCAATTATTTAACTTTAACAGTTATAGTTATTACGCATCGTTTAGATCTATATGTATAAAAAGTTTGTCCTGACTGATGAATCAACGCACAGCCTTAACCACCAATATAGTAGATAGCTGAAAATTGGAGAATGTGATCTTCATATGATGTAGGCATCCGATGAGGAAGGGTTTTTCGAAATTCTTACGGGTTTGATACTCACACGGGTGAAACCGCGGGACACAGCTAGCTAAATATAAAATGCCAAAGAAACTAAACTACGTATATTTTTCAGTATGAAACCCTTGATGCAATTCTGATTTTTCTTTTTATTTTATTAGGGTTGCACTACCTTTGTTTTCAGACCAACCACGTCTCTCCTTGGTTTTCAAATTGATAGCTATATTACATTTTTCCCACGTTGTACAACGCGGGTCTTAAAACGTGGGAGCTGTGTAGAAAGTGTTTTCGCTATTTCTACTACTCATGGGGTTTGTAGGCCAACGACGGTCAGTACGCACTACGCATTATTCCTATCAATAAGCAGTATCGATATTATAAAGCTCACTATAATTTTATTATGATGTAAAGCTTCAAATACACGATGAAACATAGAGTTAATAGAGAGCTCACCGACGACACACACATAAAGAAATTCGTGCATTTTGTTTCGATGTGTGCTGTGGGTAGTATCTCTCAGCTATATGTGTCGTCGTGTATTCGAAGTTTAAAGGCGGTTCCAGATATGTGTCATTTTTCCGATCCGAACATCGAATCCGTATCGCCAACGCGAATCATGATCGTGACGTGACGCATACGTGGGTGATGATATGCAATCTCGATACGTCGTTATGATACGGCCCGCCCCATGTCGGTCGTGTCGGTTTTTGTCCGATCACCAAAGGTGATATAAATACTATAATGTGGCGTCCACAAAATAACAGAATAGAATAGAGTAGCAATTATTTATTGTTCATAACTATGTACATCAGCAGATAATAGTTATATAAGTTAGTCTCAATAGTTACCACACAGGGCATACAATACGGGGCTTGATACGTGATACTCTGATACGGATACGGTGATCGGATCAGGCAAATGACACATATCTGGACCCGCCTTAAGATGTACGCGGTGTACAATGAAAGAAAATTTGTACCATAAAATGTCTGTTATTGTTTTCCTTTTACCACGAAATTGTGTCCGTGTCCTAAAACGCGGAGGTCTTATTTAATCTCAATAATTGAAACAGAATGATTCGCCAACCAACGCTGCTGATTGTTTAGGTTCCCGCATTGTTTACCGCCTCGAAATGTCAACACTCGACGAAATTGTTATTCAGGGACGATTTTCATGTTCTATTGTTTTTGTTGCCTACGTGGAAAAGCATGTTAGAGTGGAGTGGTTTTCTCTAGTTTTCTAGAACTTCTACCTACCTAGTTACCTTCCGGTCGTTATTTCTATTTTGATCCTCTGTTCATTAGTAGATTGTTTTGTTTTCGCAATTTACGTGTGTTTATTGTGTCTACGGGTATGAAAACAATATCTGGAAAAAGAATCTGATCAACGTATAGGTACTTACAGGTAAATTAATATGAGCTGTCTGTGAAAGAAATGCAAGTGAAGTGTGAAATTTGTCATAAAAGGCGACTAACGGATCTTGGGGAGACATCGATCCCATTACTCGCCACCGCGCGAGGAGAACTCCAGTCTCCTCGGTGGTGAGTAAAAGGTCCCAAGGATGGTTGGTGGCAGGGCAGGCATGCGGCGTGCAGTAATAAAAATCTTGCCAAACCTATTTGCAGGAGATAGGTAGGTACCTACGGTCAATAAAATTCGACTTACCTACTGTGGTGATCCTAAATAATTTAGGATATGGACAGAATGAAGAAGACGGGCATGCATTCCCATAAATACGGCCTTTTTAGTAACCTTCTTCTTCTTCCTGTCCATAGTCCAAATTGTTTGGGTTATTAAATCAATTTATCTCTACTAAGATAGTATTTACCTACATAGAAGTTTGTAGGTATGTTGTTAAAATTAAAGACATTTTTCGGTTTGAATCGCGTGGTTTTTACCACCACCATCCCTCACAGTTAGCTACTGTTGGTAAAACTTTGTTGCAGAGAGCACATGGCATCTGTGACGAGGCCCACCTGGCAGAGGAGGTCAAGCACGTGAAACAAGTCCTACGTCGCAACAACCTCCAAGTGCCGCGCCACGTTCACAGAAGCCGCCCAAAACCACCTACGGTCGAGAGAGTCCCGGCTATCCTACCTTTCATCAAGGGGGTCACCGACAAAATTGGAGGAATCTTGAGACGAGCTTCAATTAAAACATATTATAAGCCACACAAGAAGATCCAACAATTATTAAGACCTGTCAAGTGTAACATACCCCTGGAGGATGCTGGTATCTACAAAATCGATTGTGAGTGTGGCGCTAGTTACATAGGGCAAACCCAACGAAGTGTTGCCGTTCGGATTAAGGAACATATAGCTGATGTGAAGCACAGACGGTCTCTGAAGTCTGCAGTTTGTGAACACATGCTGGACAAGCCAAACCACTACCTCCGCTTCGATCAGGCACGGATACTGGCCACTGAGAAGCGGTATGTACCTAGAATGCTTCGGGAAGCCATTGAAATTCAGAAACACCCCAACAATTTCAATAGGGAGGATGGCTGGAAGGTGCCGCCTGTCTGGGACCCAGTACTACATTTGATTAAGTCCCAGGCCCAGCCAACAACTGCTGCTAGACAACAGGACACTGTCAGCCACTTTTGCCGGTTGTAGAATATAGTATTTTATATTAGCTTTTGATTAGAATAAATTTGATGTAAGCATAAGTCACCATAAAACAACCCCCAGGAGTTTCTTGTGACTTCTTCTCATGAAGGGGCGCGTTTGCGAAGTCACGTAGTGATAAATTAATCGTTGAAAGGTGATTTGTGCATAGTTGGTAATGATAGGCTAAATAAAATGTAAATAATAAAGTAAAATAATAATAAAGTAAATAAAAGTAATAGAGTTAAAATTAAATAATAAAGTTTAATAATAAAATTTAACAATAAAGTAAATAATAATCATTGCAATTTTGGAACCTGCGTAGACAGGAACGTTTTTGATAACATTTTAATAGTTTTTAATAATAAGACGGTAGTCTCACTGTAACTTTTTTAATACATTAGAATGACAAATCACATCTTAGTCTATCCTGAAGAAGAGACCTGGAAAGGTCTCGAAACGTTGAGCGTTGTAACAATGCTAAAAGTAATAAAAACCACGCGATTCAAACCGAAAAATGTCTTTAATTTCAATACAACATCGCGAAAACAGAAGAAGAATCTATGGTATGTTGTTAATTAAGAGGATAGTCTCCATTCTCTTTCTCCATACAAACGTAGTTTAAATTTTCCTCCCTGGATAAAGACATTAGAGCAAATATGTTTATGCCATAAAACTTATATCTGTCATGACTATGCATCTAGCTTTTTATTTTTTTCATTTTTTATTATTATTTTAATTAGATGCATTGTCATGACAGATATAGGTTTTATGGCATAAAACCTATATTTGCTCTAATGTCTTTATACAGGAAGGAAAATTTGAACTACGTTTGTATGGAGAAAGAGAATGGAGACTATCCTCTTAATGCTTGGTTGAAAATGTTTGAATGAGAAACCAATTCAATTGCTGTGTTCTCGTCGAGTAACTGGATACTATTGGCTAGAAAGATGACGTTGAAAAGATGGAAAAGTAGATTATGTTCGAGCTGTAGGCTGTAGTCGGAAATACTGGGGAAAATTGAGGCTTAACATTTTATAAAGTTTTTGATGCATAGTGTATTTTCATGAATTCAATTTTTATTTTAGACCTAAACATGAATCACAAAAATGAATTAAGAATAGTCCAAGTTATTTACACCTATTTTATCGACGAACAGCGTCGGCTTCACTCGCGTAATTCCCGTTCCCGTGGGAATATCGACAAAACGTTTCCTATTTGATACCTACATATCCCACAAAATTTTATGTCTGGGGCTCTGTCTGTTGATGGTATATATTTCAGTTAGTAAGTCAAAATGTTATTTAGATACGTATTTTTCGACACGAAGCGCTAAAAATAACATTACCTATTCTAATAAGAAGTAAAAATGCCAGTCTTCGGTATTAAGTACCTACTTAATATATTTATATCTTGTAAGCACGTACTCAGTGGGAGATATAAATGCCAGCCAGGGAAAATAGGAATACCTTGACATAATTTGACCTCTAAATTGCTCCTCGCTCCTTCAGAGAAGCGTCCTTATTTGAAGGTCAGCCTTAATATTCCATTGACATATTTCAAGAGCCGTAAACAAAACTTGTTCCTCGACACCTTACAAAATGGACGACAACGTCCTTCGGAAGACATTTTATTACATTTTAATGCTGTATTCCAGAATCTAGACTTTTTTTTTGTAAGAGCCGGAACCGGAACTTGAACCACTAAACAAGTAAAGACGATCTTATGAAACACGAACTTTTAGGCTGGTATGATATTCATAAATATAAAACTTTTCTGCAGAATACAGACCCTATTTTTATAAAGGTACGCTTATTTTGTCGGTCTCGGTCTAAATTGTAGAACGCTTACTCAGTAGATACCTATTGTACTTATATTTATATAGATACAGTTTTCACTCGAAACTCGATATCGGGTACCTACCTACGTCTTCTTTAGTGGCTGCACGAATCTACGTACAAGGATAAGCTCAATTCTGGCCAATGCACCCTTCACATTCGGACGTGGTTCGGTTCAAGCACCCATAGCAAAAAAGTAATTGTTTTCAGTTTTTACACAGTTTCTTTAACATGTAGTTGGTACGCCCCGACTTCTACAATGGTTCTTACTCTAATGTACTTACCAAATCTATATTATTTATTATTTAATCTATTTTTTTATATTTATATTTTTTCAATATATAAAATTCTAAGTCCTGACTAATCTATAAATCAACGCAGAGCCCAAACCGCTAGTCCTAAACCCATGAAATTTGGAGAGCGTGTTCTTTGTGGTGTGTAGGCATCTACTAAGAAAGGCTTTTCGGGATATCCCGCTGGATCGGGACCTACGCGGGTAACAACGCGGGGTGCAGTTAGTTTTTATTATTAAATTTTGTTGCTGAGAAATGCCCTGATAGCTCGTTGAGGTAGCTTGATCACTCTACATATCTAAGGAGATAAAAATCAAGCGATAAAGCGTGATTTATGCTGGACCGGGCCGTGTCCGGGACGGGGCGGGAACGGGCTACTTTTGTATGAAGACAGCTTCTGTTTTGCATGTTGTCCGTGCCGCGTCCGTGCTGTCTTCATACAAAAGTAGCCCGTCCCCGCCCCGGCCCGGACACGGCCCGGTCTAGCATAAATCATGCTTAAAATGAAGGTAATTCCAAACTTTAACTAATAACGAAACTACAGCGGGTACGAGTACAATCTACCAACAGAGTTGTGGAACAATTCAGAACACGACATACGCCTGTAATTGTTAAGGACAATACAGCCTTTGTCTGAATAGACATCATACCAATCCGTCTGACTGTTTACTGTCTCTGTTATGTGGGTGATATGAATAATTTACGTAATGATAAGGGTTATATTAGGATTTAGTAGGAAATTTGGATACAAAGTGCTGAAATTAGAGCGTGTAGGCTTTTTCCTGCTTGGAAATGTAGGTACCCATTTTGCTGTTGTATTTTAGTAAGATAGTAGACAGATCGGACCTATGCTGTAAAGCTATTTCATAGCTCGAATCAAGAAATTCCATAACGAAAATAAAACCTAACACCCCCTACTCCGCCTAACATGTAGGTGTATGGCTATGCAATAGCTTTACCGTGGCAGTCCCCGAGTGCCACACTTTTGTTTTAATACAGATTCTGAACCCAATTCTGGTTTTGTGCAGGCAATACTGAGTGGCGCAGATATTCCACATAAAGTAAGCAAAAGTTTGCCTGTCTTGCTTTTTGCAAATCTGTGGGTAAACTTTTAAAAATAATTATTAGTCTGTTAAGTTTTCCGTCATTGACGGCCGATTTTTTTCAAGTTTTAGTCTCGATCTTGGTCCTACAATTAATAGTAAGGCGCAGTGCACCTCATTTAATAAAGAAATACTTAAATAAACTACGATAGGTAAGTGTTATTATATTAAAAATCTCGAATCCTACCTTTCAGTGAAGTGTATCACTCGAAACTTGTTCAAATAATGAGTGAAGAGAGGCCTAGCGCCTAGAGCACCCGTGTCAGGATTAATTTAAAGTGTGACCCTTGATTGAATTTCACTGATAAATTAATTTGAACAAAGGTATGGAGTTGATAGAGTGTTTGAACCTAACAATCAATATATGTGTTTGGGGGTGCCGGGGTAACAATTAACTGAGGTAAGTTAGAAGCAATAAAGGAATAAATAATCAAGTTATTGAAATCTTACAATAGATGTTACATGTAGGTAGATTTGACTAAAACTCGCCCGAACAACACATTTTTTACAATACGTTTGTGTAGTCTCTAAACGCGTGGCGTTACGTCGGTACACTGTTCCAATAAGTATTACATACATGAGAAGATTGTATGTGCAGTTTTTATTATTTTACGCAATAACTACTTCTTCTTCTTTCCGTGTAGTGGTGTGGCTCACCGAGTGATATAGAAATTTCAAGTCGCTCCAATGCCTCATACCTGACCTAACGACTGCTATCAGAGATAGCAACCCTGACCAACTGCTAAATAACTACTAAACACGTCGCGATAAAACTGCTAAGTAGATAGATTGAGATCTGCGACCATACTTTTACAGACCAACTCTTAGAGCCAGGTAGTGTTAAACCCTGCTAGCTAAAGAAAACGTCAAAAATGTAGACAGTATGACTGCTGGTTTAATACATAGACAACTTTTTATTTACATATTATATTTACATTTACGTGGGGTGCAGTTGCATTTTGAAACTAGGTAGGCATGTATAAAATGTCGTACGTTTCTTAACTATAATCCCCGGTTTTCCCTACTTTTATACGTATAACCTCTAGACGTGCTCGTACGGAATTTCATCCAAATTGATTTTCTACTCGGACTTTGATCAAATATTGTCAGTGAAAATTTATTGGTGCTATAAACGGGGTCGGTGTTACTGTATAATATTTTTACAGGATAAACGATCCGCAGTTTATACAGTGAAAGCAGCGTTAGACAGTTCGGCTTTAGTCCAAAGAGATTTGAATTACAAATGAGATGAGAGAGAACATCTGGTGTTTTTTTGGGCATAACTGATTCATTTTGGACTGTGATTAATGTCTCAATAGTGTTATATGTCCTTATGCATTTTACTTATTAAGATACGTGAAATGTAAAATGTGTGTAGTTGAAACAAATTACCTACGTAAAACACATATTAATTATATGTTTTAATAGTATCCAGGGCCATATAGTAGGTATCTGATTGTTTTCAGCAGGCCTATACGAAACCATTAGTATACTTGTAGCGAATAATCTCCAAATAACATTGAAAATAAAACGTAAAGCATAGTACTTAGTTTGGGGCTCGAATGGGCTGTGTGTAACGTCGTGCAACATTTATTTATTTATTTTATTTAGATATGTGTGATCGATATCACAGATATTAGATATTTTCTCTAAATATAAATAATTAATATTGCACGACGTTACACACAGCGCAATCTAGCCCCAAACTAAGCACTAGGCTGGTACTATGGGTACTAGACAACGGATATACTACATATTATACTTTTTTTTTGTAAATACATACATATTATACCTACATAGAAAACACTGAATATCCCATGTCTTCAGACCGTGGTGAGTCCTAGGACATGTTGGTTTCCTCACGATGTTTTTCCTTCACCGTAAGAGCGATGTTATTAGCGCGCATAACTTTTTCTGAAAGAAAAAGACATTGGTGCGCGGTCGGTCTGGATTCGAACCCACGACTCTCAGAATGAAAGCCGGGGTATCTACCACTAGACCAACACCGCTCTTTACGTATAATATTTTCTTTTTATTATCTGTAATACATAGCTTAATAATATCTTTGTTATTTTTGGTCATTGTTGTGTAGTTATTATTTGTAACCCTAGACTTAAGTTTAATATTGTATACTCGAAAAGAGTAAGCTGTTGAGACTAAACTATTTATAAGAACCTTTGTCACAGCGAAACAATAAATATTTACTTTACTTTACTTTACTTTACACCTATAAATAAATTTCGGTAAAGTCAGCAGTAACAAGATGTGGATTGAACAAATCTTCGCAGTAAAATCGTTCGCAGTATAGTTTTTCGATGTAACATAACATCGCAGTAACAATATTCATTTCAATAAGGCGTCGCAGTAGGTATCGATGAAAAGTTTTATTTTAGTTTTATTTAATTTAGTTTTAAACGTTATGTCTCCACTGCTATAATCTAAACCTCTTTGTTCTAGTCAACAGAAGAGACGTTTCAATCTTGATCTATCATGCCGTAGAACCAACATTACTATCGGGAACTCTAATATCGGTTTGGTAGACAAACAGTACTCTAGAACTAAACCGATTACGTCCCGTTGCCTACCGAATCGAACCGTGGTGGAAATTGAGTAAGTTACTTTAAATAGTCCAATTTTATTAAGGTCTTTTATAATATTAACCGTAAAAAACAAGTTCTTATTACGACAGTACCCTACTTACTATTATGGTTAAGGGATGTAACGGTATCGATAATAATATTTTAAAGGAGCATAGGACTAAAAAATTGTAGATAGGTACTTAGAAAGTAGGTAAATTGCAAGACATGAAGCTTTTAGCAAAAGCGATTAAAATTCGTGTCTTCTTTGCGTTCGTCTATCGGTTAGGTAGCTGCAAAATTAAAATGCTTTTTTTCCAAAATTCAGTGCTCCTACCGGGACTTGAATCTAGGACCTCCTCTTTTCTAGCGGGGCGCGCTAACCAATTGCGCCAAGTGGTGTTAGAAGTGTAAACAAACTAAAAAATAAAATCTTTGGATACTATAATCAATTAAATCTGGTTTGAAACATGATCTCCGCCAGGTCTATTTTCTAGTCCTGGGAAGTTTCTGGAAAATTAGCGATCTCTTTTTGCATGAAAGTTTATTATTCCCTTTTTTATATGAAAATCCAACGAGTAGGTTAACTAGATCAACTGCAAAAAGCTGGCGCCCGGATGGAAAATTACGTAGGTAAATAATTTACATGTGCTGTGGCTTGATGTTACCGATTCACGCAAGCGAACAAAACCACGGCGCAGAGCACGTTACGGATAAAAAAACAATTTATCAGCTAAAACACGAGCGTATAAAAGATAAAATCGTTTTTATGGAAAATCGTGCTCATAAGAGAAACAATATGGTATGGATCATGAAACGCCTTTTCATAGGTTGCCCGGTTGGTGCGAAAATAATAAGATGTAAAATCAACCTACCCTTTGGCACAGAATACATAGTAGTAGGTACCTTTTAGAAGTTAAATTCATTATTCTGATGTAATCGCGTGGTGTTTATTGCTTTTAAATTTCAGGTAAAGGTTTCGAAATGTCTAGCCTACCGTTGAGCATTGAAACAATGGTAAAAGTAATAAACACCACGCGATTAAAACCGAAAACTGAGTTTAATTTCAATCCAACATCGCGAAAACAGAAAAAAAATATAGAACAGTCAGATTACCAATTAGGTATACAGCACGCCAAATTATCATGCGTGCTGTAGGTATACTTAATTGGTGATCTGAATGTACATAACTTAATAATTTAAGTAACCGGCCAGCAAACATGTAAACAAACAGTGCTCCGCCAATTAATTGTTCAAAAAATCCTTATTGTGTTATTATTATCTACAATAACTATTGCTAATCGATTAAATTATAACAAAAAACAGTGAAAAAAAAACTATTGTTACAACAATTGGTAAATTGAAAAGTCGTTTGTATCTTCGAGGAATAAATGTATTTAATTCCGACTACTTACAATTCAAATCGAATGAACAATATCAAAAAGTGTTTAATGCAACAAATGTGTGAGCGGATTTCCAGTTGGTTATTAGAAAATTTGTTAATTTGGGAAAAAAACATTTCTATTCAAGACGGTTGTTCGTCGGTTAAATGGTTGGACTTTGACCTCTCAATAAGACAGTGCAGTTGCCGAGAGGGTACCTACCGCCTATGCCTACTCCCGACTGTCGAATGCATAATAGATGTATGTACTCAAAGGAGCTTTGCATTGCATTGTTGGATAACTGTTGGCAAAATTCCGTTCGCTTCGTCGTGTCTGCGTGGCTCAGTGGTGGAGTGCTAGGCTTCAACGCGTCCTCGTCGTTGCGTATTTAATAAATGCGCCGCTGCCGGTTCGAACCCCGAGATTTTTTTTTTTTTTTTTTCTTTCACCTTTTTGTTGCTTTTTGGTAGTTCGTTTTTGTTTAAATTGTCATTTTTAATTTGTAACTTTAATAAAGTGTCATTATTAATTTGTAACTTAATATTTAGTTCTAAAAGTGTGACTTTTATCATAATTTTATGTTTTTAATAATTTGACATTTGGTATTTTAATTATTTATTGTTTTTGTTTAAAGAGTTATTTTTTATTTTGCAACTTAAATATTTAGTTCTAATAGTGTGACGTTTATCATAATTTTATGTTTTTAATAATTTGACATTTGGTATTTTAATTATTTATTGTTTTTGTTTAAAGAGTAATTTTTATTTTGCAATTAATTTAATTTATAATTCTAAAAAGGTGACTTTTATTATAATTTTTATGGTTTTCAATAGTTTGACATTTGGTATTTTAATTATTTATTGTTTTTGTTTAAAATAGTCATAATTTATTTTGTAATTTATTTGATTTTTTACTCCAAAACTGTTACTTTTATTATAATTTTATGTTTTTCAATAATTCGACATTTAGTATTGTAATTATTTACCTTTTGTTTTTAGTTATTTCATTTAGTTCAGGACAAGTGCTTTTATAGATTTAATTGACAGAACTTATTTTGTATGTTTAAAAAGAGAGAAAAGAGATATTATTGTTGTGAAATTTTAATTATTTTTATTCAATGGGGATATTTTTTTTTTTTTTTTTTTTTTTTTTTTTTCTCTTTTTAGGAGGTATTATTAGTATTTCAATATAAAGATGTCACATGGCTTGAGAGTGCATATTGGACGTATGCACAAGGAGGAGCGTCTTTCGGGAGTCGCTACTGTCCGGGACAGTGCGCCTTCGCCTCGGGCGCGTGGTGACCAACACATTTGTGTGGAGGATTTGGGGTACCTTAAGAGGAATATTCCGGTGTTGAAGCACATCCCTAAGGGTGCCCGTAGTTCAGCAGCGGGTCGGCTGAGTGATTTGGTCGATAGTTGTGTTGATAACAATGGGCCTGAGGATTGGTGTGCGCTCCTGACCTTTGCATTCCGTGCTCTGAGAATGCCCGCCAGGTCAGGTGCCGGGAATTTGACTCACAAGGTCAAGGAGAATATAATGTCAACTGACACCACTTTGCCTGAGTTCCCTGAGGCGAGGCGCTCTAGTGCGGGTCGGTCATCTTTGCCCAAAGTTGTTGAGGCTAAGGTCCATGAGGGGGATTTGAGGGGAGCTGTTCGCTTACTAATGTCTGAAGACTCGATCGCACAGCCTGGTACTGAGACCCTGGAGTCCCTGAAGGACAAGCATCCGGCTCCGTCGCGGGATTTAATGTTTCCGGAGGCCCCTGGTAGCTCGTTTACCCCATTGGTCGTCGATAGTGATGTGGTGATGCGGGCGTTGGGTTCTTTTCATTCGAGTTCGGCTGCGGGTATGGACGGTATCCGGCCGGCGCACCTTAAAGAACTTATTTCGGGTTCGGCTGGAGACAATGGTCCTCTCCTTTTAGAAAGTTTGACTCGTCTGGTCAATTTTATTTTGAGTGGCCAGGTTAATGTCGAAGTGTGTAGGGTTCTTTATGGTGCGTCGCTGTGCGCTCTAAGAAAGAAGGATGGAGGATTGCGTCCGATTGCTGTTGGCAGTGTTTTCCGAAGATTGGCTGCTAAAATCGCGTGTGGGTCTGTCAGGGAGGGGATGGCGGAGTATCTTCAGCCGCACCAACTTGGGTTTGGCACTCGGTCGGGTTGTGAGGCTGCTATTCACGCTACTCGGTCATTTGCTTCTAGACCTAACTCCGATTCGATCATTATTAAATTAGACTTGCAGAATGCTTTTAATACATTGGAGAGGGATGTTCTGTTGCGTGAGGTTATGGATACCATTCCCTCTCTCTATCCTTTTCTTTTTCAAGTTTATTCCTCTCCCTCTAATCTTTACTATAATGACAGCCTTATTTCTTCCCAGGTGGGCGCGCAGCAGGGGGATCCGTTGGGGCCGCTTGCCTTCAGCTTGGGTATCCACAAGGCCATCTTGGATATTAAATCGCCTCTTAACTTGTGGTATTTAGATGATGGTACTATAGGTGGTTCGCCAGACCAGGTTAAGAGGGATTTGGAAAATTTGATTCCGCGACTTGAGGTGCTGGGTTTGAGGGTAAATACGGCCAAGTGCGAATTCTTTCCCTGTTGCGCGGGCGCTAGGTCTAGTTTTCCCCTTTTTGCTGGGATCCTTCCTGGACTCAGGGAGCTCGATGTGGATTCTTTTTCATTATTGGGATCGCCTATCTTTCCTGCCGCAGTGCCCGATGCCATTGTGCAGCGTAAGAACCTCCTTATCGGCGCACGGGAGCGTCTGGTTGGGTTATCTGCTCACGTGGCTTTGGTTTTGTTGCGACTCTGTTTTGCTGTTCCCAAGGTCATGTATCTTTTGAGAACGTGTCCCACATGGTTGTCTCCTGCTGAGGTATCGGATTTTGACGCGGTTTTGAAGGCGTCCCTGGAGTCAATTCTCAACGTAGAGTTGAACGAGGGTCAATGGATCCAAGCGTCTTTACCCATTCGGCATGGAGGCCTGGGTGTGGGGCGGCTGGAGGATGTGGGCTTGCCGGCTTTCTTGGCTTCCGCGCATGGGGTTTCTCACCTGGTCACTTGCATTTTATCTCCTAATGGTGATCGGGTGTCAATCCCTTTTGCGTCGGAGGCTTTGACTGCCTGGTCGGCTATTAATCCCAATGCCGAGACCCCAGGAGTGCCTAGTGTTCAACGTTTGTGGGATGAAGTAGGGGTCAAGCGGTTGGGTGATTTTCTTTTGGAGAACGCTTCGGGTGTGGATTCGGCTAGGCTTCGGGGGGTTGTGGGGGTGGAGGCGGGTGCGTGGTTGCAGGCGTTGCCGTCCCCGCATTTGGGCACCCTCCTTGACGGCGACTCGGTGCGGGTGGCTGTCGCTCTTCGCTTGGGCTGCGGCGTGTGTGAACCTCACGTGTGCACCTGCGGTTCAATGGTGGAGGCCAATGGCCATCATGCCTTAAGTTGTCGCCGGTGTTCGGGGAGATTTCCTCGCCACCACGCACTTAACGACCTAATCCGGAGGGCTCTTGTATCGGCTAATGTCCCGTGCGTGCTTGAGCCACCGGGTCTTAGCCGTTTAGATGGAAAGAGGCCGGACGGTTTGACGTTGGTGCCGTGGTCGAGGGGTAGGGCCCTTATCTGGGACGCCACGTGCGTCAGCACTTTCGCGCCTAGTCATCTCCCGCGTACAGCTAGTGTGGCGGCCTCAGCGGCGGAATCAGCGGCGGTGATCAAGCATTCCAAGTATGCCCCGTTGGAGGATAATTATATCTTTGTCCCCTTTGCTGTGGAAACTGCTGGTTGCTGGGGTTCGGAGGCAGTCAAATTGGTTGGGGAGATAGGGCGGCGTCTGAGGGAGAGAGGGTTGGATGGGCGGTCTGGTTCGTTCCTGATGCAAAGGTTGGCCATAGCCATCCAGCGGGGTAATGCCGCTAGTGTGATGGGCTCTTTTGCATCGGGGACGATCCGGGGCGGGTTGTTCGACTAGCGTCTATTAGGTGTTGTATTTAGTTTTTATTTTTATTTTGTTTTGTTATTTAATGTGAAAAAAAGAAGAAAAAAAAAAAAAAAAAAAAAAAAAAATAATTTAAGTAACCTACTACATTTAGCCCCTTACATATACAATGGCTAAGTTTAACAATTAACTATACTCCATGAATAATAATTTTGCGTGCTGTATACTTAATTGGTAATCTGACTGTACGTTATACTTATGAATTTCTCTGTTACAGTTCCTACTTACGTTAAAAATGTTAGGTATTCATGTTAGTAAAAGAAGAATTACACCTCATACAAACTTAAACTACAGAGTTTTCAAGTTCCGACGTTGCCAACCGAAGCCGATGTGCGATCCACTTGAAAACTTTTCAGGACATGAAAATCGTTTTACGTCGGAACAAAAACGCTTTACGGAACTAGTTAGGTAATGTTCAGATGTTAAAGTGTAGACTAAATTTTATAAGCACACTAATCTATTCATATCTTTGGATTGCTTTCCTGAATGACCGACTTATCAACGCAAAGCCTAAACCGCTGATAGCAGTGAGCTCAAATTTGGAGAGTGTGTTCTTTATGTGATGAAGGCATCGGATGAATAAGGATTTTTGAAAATTTCCAAGGGATCGGGACTTGTGGGTGAAACCGCGGGATACAGCTATAAAATTCAAAGTCTTGACTGTTTACAATTCAGGGGTTCCCAACCTTTTTTTGTCTATTGCCCACTTTAAGAATAAATTATTTTTTAACGCCCCCCTTATTAAACATACTTAAAAACCGCTAAGTACTTATAACTGATTATTGAAACGCAACTTTATAGTATTCGGACAGAGTATCTTTTATTGAAAATAAAACAAACATAATCAATTCTTATATAAAAACTAATGTGAAGGTTGAATCTGATGCTTTTCAATAAGTTTGTTGATATCAGGTTCCAATTTACTCAAAAACAGCCGCAAGTCGCCACGTTCGGTAACACGCAAACGATTTCTCTTTTTAGTAAGCAGCGTTGCCACAGCACTAAATCCACGTTCACACAAATATGACGATGGGAATGCTATCAAGAATCGTTGAACAATTGACCACAATCCAGGGTACAATTGCGGGATCGGTTTTTGTAGCCAAAATTCTTGATATCCATTTTTGAACTTGATTTTTATTTCTTCGTTTGTTGTCAATTCTATAAGTTCTTCTTCCAGCTGAGGTGACATTGCTGTGTTGACATTTGAAAACGGATCCAACACCCAGTCTGGTACTTCCAAGTTTAAAATGTCCTGGTATCGTTCGGTGAAGTCAATGTGGAGGTTTTCCAAATGTTGGCAGTAGGCAAACAAGTCGTCGTTACTGCAGGATACTGATAAATTCGGAAAATTGTGAAACTCACGTCTGCCCATATTCTTTTTGTGCAGAAGCAGTTTGGCTGCGAAAGCAGCAACGACATTTTTTGTTTTAATTAAATTTAGTTCATCGCCTTGCAGTTGGAGGTTCATGTCGTTGAACAATTTATACAGGTCTGTCATGTAAGCTATATCATTCTTTGATGTTATGAGCTTGTTGCGCAGTTCTGTATCTTTAGTTTCCAAGAACTCTATCACAGAGTCAAACAGGTTATAAAATCGAATCAGACAATTGCCTCTTGACAGCCAACGAACTTCAGTATGAAGCAACAAACGGTTGAAATCTTCGTCATTAGTAACACAAAGCTGATGAAATAATCTATCATTCAAAGAGCTGCTACGGAGTTTATTGACTGCTTTGATGACATATTGCAGTGATTGAAATAGTCGTTCACTTAAGTTTCTAGCAACCAAATGTTGTCTATGAATAACGCAATGTATAGCAAGGACATCTGGAATTTTATTCTTTAAGTACGCTATGAAGCCTTTATGGCGCCCTGTCATAGCCGGAGCGCCATCCGTAGCAACTGATATAATATTTTTCAAAGGAATCTCTTTCTCTTCACAAAACTTTTCCAATGTATTGAATATGGTTTCGCCTTTTGTATCTGTCTCCAAATTTTTGACAAACAATAGTGTTTCACGTATTTTCTCATCTTTAATAAACCTCACGTAAGATAGCAACAACGCTTCATTAGTTGGTAAAGTGGACTCGACATCGAGCTGAATTGAGAATTGACTAGTTCTCAGATGATTGCACAATGATTCTTCAATGTTTTCAGCCATTTCATCAATTCGTCTTTGCACAGAATTATTACTCAAAGGAATTTAACTCTTCTCCGATGTTGTGTGGTTTGCCTTTTTTAGACATAGAAGACACAAAGGCGACGACGGGTTTGTAGGATTTTCAATAAATCCGAATTTAATATATTCCGCAGAGTATTGCCGTCTCTTCTTTTTTACTTCCGACATTGTTTTGTTTTGAGAAATACCTAAGTGTTGTAATCAAGTACTGCTTATCTATTATGCGCGAAACCGCAAATGAAAATAAAATAAATTTACGTCGTTTATATAGGATTGCATAAGCAGCACGCACCAACAGGAATAAAACAAACGTGCATTAACTCGTTTATCTCATTCGACGCCCAATCGTACTCGACAAGCAAGAACAAGTATTAGAGAACCAGCCGATTGATACAGGAATGTACAAATCGGATTATTTAACAAAAACTTGTTAAAACATGATTGCCCGCGGTCTATTATATCGAACCGAGTTTGAGCTATATCTTAATTAATATTAGTTGATGTTCACAAGATGTAGTCGAGAGTCGAGAGCTCAGTCGGTGTCTAAGAGTCTTCCTAGCTAGGTAGATGAAATTATAAATCGACCCCAAAGCCCTACACAACGCCCCCTTTTTTTTCTGGGTCTCTTACCGCCCCCATTTAGGCCTGCAGCGCCCACAAGGGGGCGTTATCGCCCACGTTGGGAAAGACTGGTTTACATCATCGCACAGCTCAAAATAATAGACGGACTTGACTTACTTACTACATCAATCTCTTTCTGTACCATATTTTTGATAGGTATACATTTCTGTGTATCTGTTTTGAACATACAGAAATATTCACCAGTGGAAATAAATGGCGAATGGGAAAGAAAGCCTTCGGGAAATAACTGTTCGTTGTACTTAGGCGCTAAGTATTTTTATTCACGAACATGAAAACGTTAAATCTTGTTATTAGAATAAATAATATTCTTAGTATTTTTTATGTGATGTGAATACGTAGATAAATTCGTATTTAAGTACTTAAGGAGGAACTCGGAGAATTTCAGAACTTTTGTTGTTATTATATTTTCGTTGATATTTAATACCTTACCGTTCATAACGTACAGTCGTACACGTAGGTACAGTCGTTCTTTGGTAATTTCCCGAAAAAACAAAATTTCATTTAACTCAGGGACAGTGTATCAAAAGAAGTGAAATAACTAAGTATAATTTGAACAGTATGTTGGTATGTTTGTTCCTTCTCTCTACAGGTCGTATTTTTCAACCGATTTTAATGTAACTTGGAATAGGTACAAACACGACGAGCATATAGACTTTTTTAGTCGTGGTGGATTTTCGATTAGTAGGTTCAAACTGGGTTTATAGGGAACTCGATCTACCTATATCACCTATATACCAAGTTTCGTGAAGATCGGTTAAGAAATGCGACCTGTAGAGGAGAAGGAACAAACGCACATACCTACATATTATTAAATTTTATACATTTTTTATTTTAAGAAAATTTTGCTAGACTTGAAGCAGAGACGCTTTGCTTGCTCGGTAAACTATTTTAGGTTTAAATATGCGAATAAAAATTAAAATTCTGGAGGAATAACTAATTAGTTTGTAGGTATTTAGGTCAGTATGGCACCGAGAAGGCAGGTTGGACTTGGCAATATCAATACGAAAACATTCCACGATCGCAAGTTATTGAAACCTTGTTTTTAACGTCACAAGGTATTTTTGTACAACTTCGTTTGTTCAAAACCTTCAACTTTTACCAACGCGAACGTCAACAATAAGCTTTGGAAAAACTAAATATGTACCCCTACCATGAGTTGATACGTAAATACGTACACTGTAATGTTAACAGTTTGGGCATGTCCGCAACGCAAAATGTAGACACGGGCGGCTGATATATCGCGACCGGTGCGGCAGGGAACCAACGGAGCGGACGTGCTGTGCTCAAGGTCAAACTGTTGACGTTAAAGTGTATAGTTCACGCAAAACTTAATGGCCCCTGTGATCTAGGAACGTAGCACTCACACAGCTGTATGCGTTGCTGGATGGTCGCGGGGAACGAGCGACGCGCGGGGTGGGTCGGTCCCCTCCCGACGACCGTGCCTTTACCTGACGCATCTATAATTCGCGTTCTGCGCAACTACCTGCGCCTAGATCACAGGGGCCATTAAGTTTTGCGTGAACTATACTTATTTACGTAGTAACTCATGGTAGGGGTACAGGTTTGACTTGACAATATCAATACTATGAAAACATTCCGCAACTGCAAGTTATTGAAACCTTGTATTTATCGTCACAAAGTCTTTTTGTAGGTACCTACTTCGTTTGTTCAAAACCTTCAACTTTTACCAACGTACCAACAATAAGCTTTGGACAAACTAAATCTGGCACCACTTTGATTTTACAGCAGTTAAGCTACTTTCAAAGTTAATCAAATTAAGTGAGAAAACTGTCTCAACCAATTTCATGAAGGTAAGCCGCAGACGTTTTCGTCAGATACCTACTAAAATTACCAACTAAACCTGGCTAAAATTCTCTTTGTTGGTGAAATGTTTTATCTAATTATTTCCCGAGTAAATCCTTTACTCCACTCGTCATTTCTTCGTAAAATGGACATTATGTTGTTCAACATGATAAAGAACCCATTTAAATTCGTTTCCAAGGAATTATGCAAATGGGATTGTAAGCGCGCGGTAACAAGATAGGGCCGCTCGCAAAGATTCTTGCTAAACTCGATTCGCTCTAGCCTGTTGCTCTCCCTTTGTGCGTGAACCAGGTAAATTGTGTAAGCTCAACAAACAAACATTATCCTCGAACTATTTTGTTGAACGTGGAAAATGTAAAGTGATTTTGTTTAAAATAGAGCTAGGTTTTGTTAGGAAATCCGGTAAAATTGTCGAAGGAAATTGGTTTGCTTTTCCTAGATGGCAAACTTAATTTTATCCATTTGTAGGCGAGCTTTTGACTCCCTAACTAAATATAAACAAATAAATATATTGCACGACGTTGCATACTGCGCTATTTAGCGCAGTATGCAACGTCGTGCGTTGCATTTAGCGTATAATATGTGTACAAACATGTACACATATTATACATAATATGGTAGAGAGCTAAAATTTGGATGTTCTTGTGTTCTTGATGCGATGTAGGCATCTGATAAGAAAGGATTTTTGAAAATTCATCAGGATCGGGACTTATGCGGGTTGAACCGCGGGACACAGCTTGTATAAATATAAAATTCAAAGTCTTGATCGATTGATTGACTGACTAAGAATCTTGAATTTGGAGAGTGTGTTCTTTGTTTTCGGTCACTGTTTTTTCACTGTTTTTGGAAAATTACGCGGAATCAGGGCTTACGCAAGTAAAACAGCGGGACTCTACTACTAAAATATAAGTAAAGAGCTTCTAAGAAATTACCTTTATCAATCTATCGAATTACTTTAAAGGAATTAAATAAAAAACTAATTCGAATTTAGATTTATTTTCAACCTAACATTGTCGTAACTTCGTAACTTTACAGATCACCAGCTAATTTACATAACAGGTGTACTCAACTATGAACATTGTTCATTATTACTTAATATAACACAATCAGTACGGAAAACAATAATTTACAGTTATCACGAAATTTTACTTTTTTATCACGAAAATACTATTACTTACTAAATTCCCTTTAATCAATTCATTTATGTACGAGGACAATAAAAATAAATAACATTAAATTTAAATAAGTCACACAATCATGTCTATCATACATTTAACTAATATATAACGTACTCTAATGAAGTTTCATTAAAACTTTACCGTGTATAAATTGAATGAGAATACAAAAAATTGGAAGACATTATTCAACAGAAAACATAATATCTATAAATGACTTGCTATGGGTAGGTAAGTAAAAGAAGCAGTGTATGAAAATTTATTAGACTGTTGCAAACCGTTTGTCTCACCGTAATCCTTACTTAGTGAATATCTTAATAAATAAACATATTCTTGAGTTTTAGATTAAGGTGAGTATCTTAGTTTTCTGTATACCAAAAACACCGAAGGAGTAATTACAAACCTTTGGTTTTATTTGCTCTTCAGGTGTTGTAGGTATGAAGAGAAAACCAACATTAATTTATGGGTAAAACATGGTTTGATCTCTTTGGTAAGATTTAATACACTGCTCTTTTGGTCTATACTAGGGCATGCACATTGCACAGGTGGAAAACTGGTGCTGAAAGATGGCGAATCAGCACACCTGTGCAGCAGAATCGGCGCACCTGTGCAACGGAATCAGCGCACCTGTGCAACGGAATCAGCGCACCTGTGCAACGGAATCAGCGCACCTGTGTAGTGGAACCAGCGCACTTGTGCATCGGAACCAGCGCACCTGTGCAGCGCAATCGGCGCACCTGTGCATCGGAACTGCACAACCGCCGCTGGTTTATCTACTTTTAGCACCGGCTTTCAACATGTATATTCGTTAGTAATTTATAGATCATTGTAGGAATTCATAAAAATAAATTCAAATGTAAAGGCAGGCAGAGAAGCTCACAATGAAAATGAAATGCTTATGGTAACAGAATTAAGGTAAATTTAAATGCTTAGTTACGCGTACTCACAGTTCATCGAATATAAAATAGAGTTAGTAAGTTCGGAATGACAAAGTTAAATCTTTTCAACTTGGGAAATGTCTTAATCTCAAAACTTTGCACATGACGGTACATTTATAACTTGAGAGGCCTGCGAAGGTCGAATTTTCTACGTAATATTATAAAAGTAATTCTATAAAATGTAAAGTTGCCACCTTTTTAAGAGGTTATTCGAATATAGACTATGTCTATTTAGGTTTATTCTTTTGAAATATTAATTTGAAAGGTTACAATTTCACTTCATTTTGATTTGATGAAGGTTTTACAAAAATATACTTATATAAACACATAACTCCAAATAATGCACTAAAATATAAATTTGGTAAAAATATTTTGGTATTTAGGTTTCTTCTAGGCAAGCATGCTACATCGTGAACCCCATCGTTACTTCCCATCAGGTGAGGTGATGTCAAATGAAAGCCTAAAAAAGATGAATAAGGTTTCGTTAGGTGTTTTCCGTACGGGGCCATCATGTTTATGCCATCCGTCATGTTTATGCCATTGTACTTGATTTTAAGACGCGGGTTTCCTTACGATTTTTTATTTCACCATAAGAGCGACATTATCGTGAGCCAATCTCATAAAAATAGCATATTGTAGAAAAAACGACATTTACCTACAGGACCCTTAATAAAAAGGATCATGGTTCTGTAACTGCTACGGTAATAGGTATAATACATAAGGTATTCTGAAATATTCAATTACTTTGGTACCTAATACTACAAATGTGATTTTTCAGAGTTTATTTGTTACTTCTTAACATAAAAACAAACTGATTGACATATTACTTAATAGTTAACTGGAGTTCTGAAATAGTAGCGGCTTATGAAAGTAAAACCGCGGTATACAGCTAGTAGTTTATAACCTGAGATACTACTGACAATCTTCTCCAAAAACTAACACGTTAGAAATAGGAAAGGCACAGTCGAAGTATAAAATTTATTGCTGACTTCCCTAACTAGGTATAACCTCCATAATTACAGACTCATACAACAC